>RJWJ010001661.1:0-122764 GCA_004363605.1 Indri indri
TCTGGTAGATTGATGCCTCCCATTTTGTTTTTATTGCCCAGAATTGTTTTTGCTATGCGGGGTCTTCTCTGGTTCCATACGAAGCGTAGAATTAATTTTTCTACATCTGTGAAGAATGATGTTGGTATTTTAATAGGGATTGCATTGAATCTGTAGATTACTTTAGGTAGTATAGACATTTTAACAATGTTTATTCTGCTGACCCACGAGCATGGTATGGTTTTCCACCTATTTACGTCTTCTGCTATTTCCTTCCTCAGTGTGTCATAGTTCTCCCTATAGAGGTCTTTTACCTCCTTAGTTAAATACATTCCTAGATACTTTATTTCCTTTGTTGCTATTGTGAAGGGAATTGAATCTTTGATTTGGTTTTCTGTATGACTGCTGTTGGCGTATATGAAAGCCTCTGATTTGTGTGTACTGATTTTGTATCCTGAAACTTTACTGAATTCATTTATCAGTTCCAGTAGCCTCTTGGTTGAATCTTTGGGATGAACTGTTTACTTTCTAATATAACTCACCTTCAAATATCTGTACACCATAGCCCAATTTGAGATCAATTGATCCATCTACCCTTTACTTATTTATCATTTATCTATCATTTATATATATATATGTGTGTGTGTGTGTGTATGTGTGTCTAATCATCCATTTCCTCTCACAATTACACTTTATCTCCACGAGAGCAGAGACTTGTGTGTCTTGATCACTTCTGAATTGTTAGTACCTAGAATAGTGTCTGGTGTATACAGAAGGTACTCAGTAGGTAACTTTTGAATAACTAAATTCATACATAAATGAGAAAAACAATTTAAGAAAGATACACTTAAATTTATAATTCTAACCTTACATAAAATCTTGACCACATAGTTCTTTCACTAGTAACTATTTTCAAAAGCCTAAGGAAGTTAAGTTTCATGTTTTATTAGTGATTTTCTCTGGATTTCACAGTATTATTGCACCATCAGCTGTGAAATGTAAGACATAGCTCAAAAGTATGCATATAGTAAGATTATCATGTTATCCCAGAATTGTATTTTCTCTAAATATCTAGTCTTTACATATACACATTATGATCATTTAAATCATAGTGATTTAAGAATAATTAATTCATGATATAAAATTCATTTTCCTGTTTTTTTTAATAGGAAAGCGATCTGTTCTGGGCACCACTGTTCAGTAGAAAAGAAAGCAATCAATAAAAGTTTCTTACTAAAAAACATGAAAAATACTGAAAAATTCTAATGAAGGAATGCTGTCAATCTGGACTAAGATCAGAGACAATCAGAAGTATTATTAATACAAAGAGACAGCCTATCTTGTATGTTCTGCAGCCAAACTCTCAGGATTATCTGAGGAATACATTAACAACTGAAACTGTTTTCTTTGACATGCGACGATTTTCTACTCAAAGAAAGACTGCTCAGATTGACTTCTCTGTTTGCTGCCAGTTACTCACTTTCCCTAAATTTGTACAAAAAAAAAAAAAAATACACTATATCTAGTTTGATTGGTTTTCTCCACCCTCAATATAAAGCCTGTTTTTGCCTGTTTCTTGAATCAGTCTACCATTAACAGGTTCTTCTGTGAGAATCAGTTTCCTTGCAAAACAATTAACCAAATATTTTTTATTCATACTTCAAAAAGATTTAAGATGTCCTTCAGTTTCTAGCAAATGACATTCCTTTATAATTGACATGTTAGGAAAGAAATAAAGGCAAATGGATGAATGAATGGATAGATGGATGGATAAATAAATCAAATGAAGGTGTATACCATTTGTTACTCTTCGTTAATTTTGCTTTAATTTTTCTCTCTACAGCACCTCCTTCTCCTTCCCATGTATGGCGCCACACAGCCTTGTCCCTGACTCTTCTCTGCCTTCTGCTGCTCGTTGGATTGGGAGTCTTAGGAAGCAAGTGTATGTACTAACTTTGTTTTGATTGAAAGGGAAAGCACCTAGAATTTCGAGACCCTTACAACCAAAGTTTATTCTTCTAATTGAAGCATTGCAGTAATGATAAGTGACATGCCCACAAAGGGCACTTACTTTGTGGTACTTAGTCTCTTTCCCGCACTCCTGTAGAGTAACTGCTTCCCTACCCGTTTAGCTTCCTTAATACAACTTCTGAAAAAAATAAAGGGCGATGGCTCTGTTGAGGGTTTAAAATTCTTTGTCATTGCTTTCTTTCTTTTTTTTTTTTTTTTGATCTGTAGTTTACAGAAGTTTGAAGATAGACATGGAAAAATTGGATAAACTACAAAATATCAATGAAGAACTTCAGAGAAATGTTTCTCTACAACTGATGAATAACATAAGTAGCTCTAACAAGATCAGGAACTTCTCCATCACACTGCAAAAAATAGCCACTAAATTATGTTATGAGCTATATAGAAAAAATCCAGGTAACCATGTATTGCTCTTGGAGTTATTTACTAGACAATGAACTAAACTATAGAGTCCCTTAAGAATCATTTCATTATTAGCTAGCAGCCTTTCCCCGGGAAGCATTTATTTGGGGGAAGGAATTAAATGTGTTTGACAGAGAACTCATTGCTATTTCCATGTAGTTAGAAGAAAAACAAAAAATAAGTAATAATAATTACAGGCCCTGAAATTATCAGGGAATGACAGTTACACAATAAAACACAATACAGGCCGGGCGCGGTGGCTCACGCCTGTAATCCTAGCACTCTGGGAGGCCCAGGTGGGCAGATTGTTTGAGCTCAGGAGTTCGAGACCAGCCTGAGCAAGAGCTAGACCCCATCTCTACTAAAAATAGAAAGAAATTGGCCAAACAACTAAAAATATAGAAAAAATTAGCCGGGCATGGTGGCGCGTGCCTGTAGTCCCAGCTACCTGGGAGGCTGAGGCAGGAGGATCGCTTGATCCCAGGAGTTTGAGGTTGCTGTGAGCTAGGCTGACGCCAGGGCACTCTAGCCCCGGCAACAGAGTGAGACTCTGTCTCAAAAAAAGAAAACCAAAAACCACACAATACAGTTTCTCTGTCATTTACTACTGTTGTTCTTGGCATGGATGTCAATAGAAGATAGAGAGGAAATGACACCTCTTTACAGGTGACCTCATTCCTAAATTTTAGCCAATAATTGATGACAAAGAGTCCATAGAAAACAAATAAACCGAGGTGTTACTTTTGGGATTTGGGGGAGGTGGTCTTATCTCTATAAATTCCTGTACTTACTGTAGCTAAAATGTGTTTCTTGTGCTCCTGAGAAGCCTCTCAAATATTCAATAAGTCAGAGAGCTAGAGGTTGGAGAAGGCAAGATTGGTATAGGTATGTGGGGTTGATTGTTCCCGTACATAATATTTCCCATGATTCATTTTTATCGCTATTAAAGAATATAAAAACTGACAAAGGCAGATTGACATAGGAAGGTACACTTGAATCGAAGTACTTAATTTAAAATTTTTTGTTCAAGTTAAGTCTTTGACACATTATAGTGATACACAAGGACCTAGAACACAGGATTCATTTTCTTCCCCTTTGACGTAAAAAGAAGAAACAACAAATTTGGTCAATGTCATACAGAATAAAGGAAATAATAATGGTGAAAACTATCAACACAAACCAAATAAAACTATGTTCTTCTTCCAGAGCACAAATGTAAACCTTGTCCAAAGAGATGGGTGTGGCATGAAGACAGCTGTTATTTGCTATATAATAATACTCTACCATGGCAAGAGAGTAGAATGGCATGTGCTGCTCAGAATGCCAGCCTGCTGAAGGTTAACAACAAGAGTGCATTGGTAAAACCAAGTCTCCCTGCCCCTGAGGAGGAAAAATACTTTTCCCGTCATAGGATGGAGAGGGGTAGGGCATGTTGGGAAGACCTGAATCCACCCACTCACGATTCTGGCTTATTTTAGTTGGAGTATGTGTGAGGTGACTGAGACTTCGTACACTTAAGTCAGGATATTATAGCCAAGGTAAATCATATAAAACCTTACCTTAGGATCTTATCATCAAAGGATTCATAGAAGCTGATGGGTAGATGGGTAGATATGGGGCACCCAGAATCTACAAGTCTATGAGCATTTACAAATTTGAACTTTGATATCAAATCTCTGAACATGATTTCCAAACAATTATCTAAAAACAAAGGATCTAGAGATTATTTTTGAGATTTAGAGATTATTTAATGCCATAAAAACCACAAAAGATTGGTTACTACTATTTTGTATTAATATCTTTTCATTTACTAAGAGAAGAAGCCAAGTTATACTAGGTTAGCATAAAATATGTATAAACTAGCAGAATTGAGATGAGACAGCAAAAGGCAAGTGCCAAGCAGATATATTACATTGAATCCTTGGGTCCCAGGAAAAAAATGGGTTCTCTGGTAGCTTTATTTATTTTCTCTTTTTTCCCACGTCTAAATGACATCTCCATATTACATTTATTCGTTAACATTTCTGGTCTCTCAGAAAGTAATTGTATATTTTTTAGGAAAATTACGTTTTCCTAATAGTCTCAGCTTCCCCACTATAAGAAACTTTGTTATCCTTTATAGAACAGGGGGAAATCAATCCACAATCTCTTTTCTGATCAGATTATTTTCAAATAACCCATTCATAGTTACTTACTCAAAAAAAATGTTTTCAAGACTTAAATACAAAAAAAAAAAAAAATACCTGCCACTTTGGCTACAAGATTCTGAGCTAGTTCTAAATCCTATTCTATAACCTCTCTCATCTGAGTTTTCTGCATTTTTTCCTACTCTTTTTGTTTCTATTACCTTTTCTTTACAACTGTTAACTACCTCCTTTGCCCCTGGACTGAGTATTTACTGCTAAAATTTTTGAATCATGAAATTTATGGACTTTTCATTGACCTAACATTAAAGTTATACATGGATTGGTAGGTCCTTTCTTCTGTTAAGACAGGAAGCAATATTGTAAAAAATGTTGAAATCATACAAGTAAGGAGTACCTTCTTTCAATTTATTTTAATGACATTGAAAAGTAGTAGTGCAATGTCAAATATGTTACCTTAAAACAGTATTTTGTAAGAATTACATTATAAGGCACTGTACAAAAATAGGAAACAGTATTTAAACAATCTCTATTTCCTGTAGGGCTTTATAAAATCCCAGCGTTTATATGGCTATTGGCTGGGATTCTCTCCCAGAAAAGATTATTTCTCCTACTATGAGTTGAATGAGATTTTCAACTCCTCTGACTGGTAAGTATCCATTCTTGTTAAAATTTTAGAGTTAAGTTTGAGTAGAGATATTTTGCTCAGGAACATTGTACATTCCGATTAAAATCAGCTTAAGTTGAAATTGCATTTTTAAAGAACCCTTTTCTGTTAGGTTTCTTTGATGTATTTCAAAATGCAGAAAGTTGCCACAAATGTCTTGTCATTATTTTGACAAGTCACTAACCAACTTATAGTAACCAAATTATGGAGAATTTCTGTAAATAATGCTTTTTTTCTCTAAGAAAATCGTGGAAGCCCATAAAAGTCACTGAACTCTAACAAATACTTAATATCATACTAATTTCTGTGATTCAAAGATGAATGAAAGATTGATTTTTTAAAGTTACTTAACCATCAATTATATGTACCGACTGTTTTTATTCTGGAGATAAAAAGAGCATAGAGTGATAAATGCTTCAGTAAGAATGCACAGAATAACCAAAAATAAATTCTAGCTTTGGAACTTTTGTTATAACTGACATTAAAAATGGGCATTTTTGAATAAAAAATTTGAGACTGACTGGAGCATTTCAGGTCAAAGGTGATAAAATAAACTTTGGCATGGTATCTCGCATACATTTTATATAGAAAACAATCTGTTGTGTAATATATTGAGGAATGTGTTTATAAACACCCTATTATAAATGATTTTTTTGCTCTGCTTATAGTGGAAAACATCAAGGCTTTATATAAAAATAGTGCCAAAATTTCGTTTGTATTTTATGTTCCTTGAAATTTTAGAAACACATAGTATCAGATTAAAGAAAGAAGCCAGAGCTCCAACCTGCTGGATACTTTTGGAAGCCCACTGTTTAACACATGTTGTTTAGTTGATGACGCTTTCGGCAGGAGGTTGCTCAAAGGCAGCTGTGTGGAGGTGCTACCGCACTGAGACTGAGCACTGAGACCCCCGCATACTCATCACATTGAACCACACCACAAACACAAGTTCTTGTTTTGTGTTATTTGTTTGCTTTTCCTTCACATAGAAATGGTAACTGCAGGAGTGTGGTTCAGAAAGACAAGGTGGCCCTATCGTTGGTGGCTGGTGATGATAGAACAGAATGGAGGACGAGATACATACAAATGGAGGGGGGAAGGATATATATTTTTAAGGTCACATTTGGAGTAAAGGACTAGGGTAAAGGTGATGTGTGCATAACCAGAGAGTATAGGTGGAATCTTGTTTTGAAAAAAGTAGAATATACATGTGTTTTTTGTAATTATTGCACACAGGAAAGTAATCTATAATGGAATGGAAAACACTGTGGGTATTTTAAATTATCATAAACTAATACAGAAAAATGTATATAATAATCGTATTATATACATTTGTATACACATGTGTATACATATAAATGATTTCCTTTTGTTTTTTATTCTCAGTGTTATTTTGGGGCTTGTTTCTGGAAGGGGTTGGTAATAAGTGACATAAATAAATAAATAAATGACTATATCATCACAAACAAGGAATCTCATCCTTGAAAACTTAATCGGTGAATTTATTTTTTGATTGATGGTCATTATTTATTGACCTAAGTATTGATACTACATTTATCCAAAAGATAATATTTTTAATTAATTTATTTTTTAAAGTTTTATTTATTTCAATAGATTTAGGAGGTATAAATTTTTTTTTGTTACATGGATGAATTGTGTAACAGTAGAGTCTGGGCTTTTAGTGTACCCATCACCTGGATAGTGTACATTGTACCCAATAGGTAATTTTTCATCCCTCATCCCTCTCCCACCCTTCCCCTTCTGAGTCTCCAATGTCCATTATACCACTCTGTGTGACCATGCATACCCATTATTTAGCTCCCACTTATATGTGAGAACATGTGGTGTTTGTTTTTATGTGCCTCAGATACTTCATTTGGGAAAATGGCCTCCAGTTGCATCCGAGTTGTTGCAAAAGACATTATTTTATTCTTTTTTATGGCTGAGTGATATTCCATGGTGTGTGTGTGTGTGTGTGTGTGTGTGTGTGTGTGTGTGTGTGTGTATCTCACAATTTTCTTTATCCACTCATCAGTTGATGGGCACTTAGGTTGATTCCATGTCTTTGCCATTGTGAATTGTGCTGCAATAAACATAAAGAATGCAAGTGTATTTTTGATATAATGACTTCTTTTTCTTTGGGTAGATACGCTTAATTTATAAATTTTTCTTTAGTACATAGTCCCTGATCACTAATCTAGTATATGGGCTGGTAATTAGTCAGAACTTCAGAGTAAAAATCTCTGAAAACTGTCTAGAAGGAAATGTCATTTGGAAATGATGTTGAGCTTAAGGTGTCATACATTAGGTTAATTCCCAATTTTGGTGATTCCAGAAAACACTTTAAGAAGACAATGTCAAAGATTACTACTGAGCCTGTTAGACTAGAGAATCTTATGGAATGGAATTCTAAATCATATTAGATGTGGAAGGAGTGGGGGTGCTAAGCCTTGAAGTAAAAGATAGTAAATACTCCAGATGTAGGAAAGTAGAGAAAGCAGGGAGAAATAAATGAACATTTGACATTGCATATTAATCAATAAAGACAACTAACTTGTACATTCTTGATACTCTGAACATTAAATCAAATTTAGCTTAGACCATACAGACCCAGGGGCAATAATGTCTTGTTGGAAAAGTAAAATTTTTTTGTAAATAATGTTTCAAACATCTGACTTGCCAAATGTAATTCTTTATTTTCTCTTTCAGGGAAGTAACAAACACAACTGACTTAAATGAGCTGTATTGCGGATATCTAACAGGAACATATGTTTATCGTGATGACTGTGTAACAGGAAAAAAAATGATATGTGAGAAGATGGCCAGTCCAGTGAAGATTGAAAGTACATTAACCAGTGACGTTCCAGATCAAAGAATGTAGTTAGCGCAATTACTTTGTTTCAGTTAATATCCTGCAAGTGCAGGCAACTTTAGAAAGCATGCATCTCCTACACCACACAAATAGAATGAAAATCGTGTGAGACTAAATTTGCCTTTCTCCTAACATTTGCGTCTTGAAACTTTCTTCTTTCTCCTCATTTGCTGAGTATAAGAAACCTAAAGTCATACCTTATCAGTTAGATACAGTGTAGATGCTGTTCAGAATTAAAATAGGGTTTCCTGGTGAGAATACAGGAATCCAAAACTGATTTTTTTTTTTTTTTTGCTTTTCCAAAAATAAACAAGGGCAATTCCAACCTTATAGAAAATCAGAGAAAATTAAATCCAAAAAATGTAGAAAGGGTAATACATTTTGATCAGTTGGGATTTATTCTAATAATACAGGTTGATTTACATTTTGAAAAAAACTAAGAGACAGAAAAAACAATAGATATAAAAAATGCATTTGGTGAAAACAACACCCAATTATAATAAAACTTCTCAGAAAACTAGAAGCAGATTTCCTAATCTGATAAAGACTGTTGACATAAAACAAACAAAACAAAAAAAAACTTAAGTTATAAAGTTTTATAGTTAACAGTAAACATCATACGTCTGGTAAAAGAATGTTTTTATTTTCAGTGCTGAAAGAAGACAAGAATGATCTTTATCAATCAACATCCTCTATTGTGTATTAGAGGTCCTAGCAGTGCAATAAGGCAAGAAAAGGAAACAAAATATAAAAAAAGGAAAAGTGAGAAATAAAACATTTTTATTTGTAGATAATATAATTATGTACGTAGGAACCAATATAAAATGGAAGGAAAGGGGCTTCAAGACAGCTGACTAGAGACACTGGCAGGCACTCAGCTCCTCCACAAAGAAGGACGAAAACAGCAAATACATAATCACGCGTTGAATAAAGTGTCTAAGAGATAGCACTGGAATTCAGCAGGAAAGTGACAGGGAACCTCTGAGGCACGGAAGGATAAAAAAGAGAAGCAGTTGGCCCAGCTGGGATTGGCTCAGAGTTGGTAGGGATTCCCCATTGTGGGAAAAAGGTAAGTGAAAAATCACCAGTAGCCCACATTCCCACTGTGGACTCCTGCAATCCTAGCCATGGGAGAGCCCCTCAGCTCTTGTCAAGCTCTTGTCAGTCGTGAGACTAGTATAAGGAGCTTCCTGGAGTCTACGAACATCATCATTACAGAGAGGGAGTTCATGCAGAGTCCCACATACCCTCTTAGACCTAAGCAGCTGTAGCACAGTGCTTATTTTGATAACCCAGGCCCTGCTAGCTTGCATCATGCCCTAGGGCCCAACAGCCCCTGCATCTCCACATCCCTAGAGCCCCACTTACATCCCCCCATGTCCATTCAGAAGGCCACAGCATTGTGATGCTGGCAGGGTCCCCAGAATTCTAGCCCACACAGTGTCTTGCAACCTGGAGAATGGGCAGTGCAGCACACCAGAGAGGCTGCCCCCAGTACCAGGGGTGCCAAAGCACATACTCCACAGAGCCAGGGAGCTTCTGCCAGTGACATCAATACTATTCTCCCTTCCTCTGGCAGCAGAGCTACTGTGTGCCTGCATGAGCCTTCAAAGGTGTTGGGGACAGGCATGACCAGGTGCCATCACAGAACATGAGGTCAGGTCCTCCTGACCTCCCAGTAGCACCTGTGCATGCCATCTGTAGGCCTGAGGAGTTTCACCCCACACTGCAACTGAGCTGGTGCCTGAGCATGCCTTCTGGGGGACTGGGGATTGACCAGACCTACCCAACACTGCAGGCATCTACTCACACCACCCGGAGACCTAAGATTAGGCTCAACCCACCTACTACCACTGCCTCCCGTGTCATAGCATGCTGTACGGCAGTCTGAGGGTCAACCTCCTCAGCCTGTTGCAGCCTGTGCCTGTGTGCACCAGCAGGGGACCTGAGGACATATACACCCCACCTGGCACCACCCTCAGCAGTGCCTATGTGTATCATCCAAGGGTCTCAGGATCAGTCCAACACATTCACTGTTGCTGGTGCCCATGCACCCCACTGGGGGAGCCAAAGGATAGGTTTGCCCCATGTGCCACCACCAGCATCCACACACAACATGCAGGAGCCTGGGAATTATATTGCCTACCTTCACTGGCACCTATGCATATCTTCCAGGGGCCTGAGGATGGGCCTGACCAGCCTACTGCCACCACTGCTGGCACTCACACATGCCACTTGGAAGCCCAATGGTTAGACCACCACCACTAGTGCCATCACCAAGGTTACGCAGGCCGCCCAGGCCCCTGAGGACCCACCCACCCATTTAGCCCACCATTACCATTGCTGGCACCTGAGCGAGTCTCTCGGAAGTGCAGGGATCAACCCACGCAGACCTGCTACCACTGGTGCCTGCATAACATATATCTCATGGAAGCCCAAGGACCAGAATGCCTAGCCTACTCCTGCCACTTCTGGGGCCCAAGGGTTGGCCTACCTGGCATCCCTGTCCTGAGCAAAGCCTTACCACAGCCTTTAATAAAAACCATAGCCTAAGCCACTGGGGAACTCACAGACACCACTGACACTGTTTATAGCTGAAAAAATCATATGAAGACTACACTACTGAGTCCATCATAATCAAAGCCAAAATGCCCCACCAAACCAACACTTGAAATACATCTATAGGCAAAAGCCTTTCTCCATGAAAGCCAATGAATAAAATGGGAAGAAATGACTATTACACCAGATGTGTGGATATCAACTTAAGAACACAAGAAACATAATAATTCTCCAGCAACAGATTTTGACAAAAAAGAAATGAAATGCCTAAAAAAGAATTCAAAATTATAATATAAATTCAGTGAGATACAAGAAAACACAGAAATCAGGAAAAACATTCATGATTTGAATGATAAATTCAACAAAAAGATAGATATCATAAAGAAGAGCCAAACGGAGATCCTAGAACTGAATAATTCAATGAATGAAATAAAAAATCAATAAAGAGATTCAATAATAGACTAGATCAAGGAGAAGAAAGAATTTCTGAACTTGAAGATAGGTCTACTGAAATAACCCAGTCAGGGAGGGGGAGGAGGAGGAGGAGGAGAGGAGGAGGGGGAGAGGGAGGAGGAGGAGGAGGGGGAGGAGAAAAAAGAGAAGGGAAGGGAAGGGAACGAGGGAGGGAGGGAAGGAGGGAGGGAGGAAGGGAGGAAGAGAGAAAAGTAAGTCCTTTTAAAATTGAAATATTTTAAAGGAACACAATCTTCTTAGAAACCTGCTTCCTCATGAGAAAGACACTTCTTCAGATGATAAAACAGTTATATAATTGAGGGAGGTTAAGGTACACAAGTACTATTTTCATGTATGTGTGTGTGTGTGTGTGTGTGTGTGTGTGTGAGTTAGCCTCTGAAGAAGCTGTGATGTATATACATTCACTTGGAATTAAAAGTTCTACCTTCTAACAAGCAGAACTTTTAGACTGGGTGAAAATATTCATTAAATTGCTTTATCAAAGTAGTAGAGATTTATACTATTGATGCTTTGAAGCATAAATTTTATAAACATGTATTCTGCATCTTCGAAGCATTTATCCACATGACAAATAATATAAAATGTCAGGGTTTATATTAATTGGGAAACCTGACTTTATTCACACAGCAAAATTCTATTTGTCTAAAATGTCCAGTGATAATCGTAGTTACTGTATAATAGTGTGAACTCTTGGCCAGGCATGGTGGCTCACACCTGTAATCCTAGCACTCCAGAAGGCGGAGGCAGGAGGGTCACTTGAACTCAGGAGCTGGAAACCAGCCTGAGCAAGAATGAGACCTAGTCTCTACCAAAAAAAAAAAATAGAAAAATTAGCCAGGCATGGTGATACACGTCTGTAGTTCCAGCCATTTGGGAGGCTGAGGCAGGAGGATAGCTTGAGCCCAGGAGTCTGAGGTTGCAGTGAGCTATGATGACGCCACGGCACTCTTCCAGGGGCGACGGTGTGAGCTGTTGCTCAAGATCACAAAAATCACAGAGCTAGTAAGTTGTCAAGCTGTGACTTAACTCAGGCGGTTTGGTTCCATAGGCTGTGCTCTTAAGCATTGCAGTTTGCTGCCATGGCATGAATTTCCTCTTTGACATTCTGCTTAAGTAGAGGTTACCTTGTATAGATTATCAATTATGCAAATAACTGGAATACAATAAGATTATTTTGACCAAGATTATAATTACTGGTATGACACTAGTTTATATCTCTGATGAACTCATTGAGTTTATAAGTTCCGGTCTATTAATTAAGTGAGATCCATGCAATTTCAAACACTGGGAAAATGCAAATTGTGCAAATTACTAGAAACATTTTTAAAAATGAGGTTGGGATTCCTGTTAGGATTCTTATAACCAGCACACCCTTACATCCCCTGGGAGACACTTTTGTGGTAATTTTCATTCCTTTCATGATTAAGCATGTAGTTTCCTGGCTACTCTTATCTGTAATTTTCTCTTAAGGGCTGCTTCCTCTTCTAGCACAAAGAGCCAGAAAAAGAGCTATATTTATTATTCACCTGCCACTAAAATGCCCAAAGTTGAGGTGCCTAAGGTCTGCAATATGCTACATTTCTGTCACCTGAATTAGAAACTCTATTGTCATCAGAAATATAGGAAAGAAATCTAGATACATATTAATTCTGTAACATAGTCATGTAAACATGTGCTGACAAAATGTACAACTTTCCTTTGCTCCTACTATGATAAATTCGAATGCCAAATATATCATGAACGAGGGCCTAGAGGTGAGGAGTCAACCTTTTTATAGAGTCATAAAAGAATTTATTTTATTTCTCACTGGCAACCTAAAATATAAATACTTAGAAACAAATAGTTCGAATTAACAAAATGAATAAATCACATTTTCTTTACTTTTTATTCATTTGGGAATGGACACTTAGACCGCTTCCATGTGTTGGCCCTTGTGTATAATGCTGCAATGAACATGGGAGTTCAGGTATCTCTTCCAAATTGTGATTTCAATTCCATTGGATACATTCAATTCCATGGGATTGCTGGTTCACACAATGGAATATTATTTAGCCTTAAAAAGAAAGAAGTCCTGTCATCTGTGACAATATGGATGAACCTGGAGGACATTATGCTGAGTGAAACAAGTCAGATACAGAAGTATAAATACTACATGATACCACCCGTATGAGGAATCTAAAATAGTCAAACTCATAGCAGCAGAGAGTTGAATGGTGGTTGCCCAGGGCTGGGGGAAGAGGGAAATGGGAGGTATTGGTAAAAGGGTACAAAGTTTCAGGTATAAACATGAATAAGTCCTAGAGATCTACTGTACATCATGGTGCCCATAGATAACAATACTGTATTGTATATTTAAAATTTACTATGAAGGTATTAATAAATCTTATGCCAAGTGTTCTTGTCACACAAAAATAATAATAATAAATAAAGAGGGCAGGAGAAAACTCTTTAGAGATAATGAATATGTTGTTTATGGCATTGGTTATGGTGATTGTTTCACATGTGTATACTTACCTCCAAACTCATTGAGCTGTGTACATTAAATATGTACAGCTTTTTTATATCAATTACTCTTCGATAAAGTGGTTAAAAAAATACTAACGTATGAGGCAAGCAAGTAAGAAGAGCATGCCTGGTGCCCTCAAACCAGCCCAGGCCAGACCAGACCAACAAGCAGGGGATATGGAGGGAGACAGAAGCACATAAGGCCAAGAAGTGCTGAGGACAGATTTAATTGGGAAGGGCAAAATAGGGCCATAGAACAGCTACGCCCTTAGGTCCCAGGGAATAATTTTAAGTCTTATTAATAAGAACATTATCACACAATGAAGTGGGGAATGTTCTGTGAAGCAAGTTCATTTGCCTGATGGTTTAAATACAGTCATTTTTAAAGCTGTTTCACAAGTCTCTTACTTCTTGGAGAATTTGGAAGAAGCGTATTAATCCAAATCTTCAATCTTCACTAGGGCAGCTGTCTTCTCACAAATCCAAGAAATTTCAACACTACAGCGAGAAATATAAATATTTCCTTTTTGAAAATAGGCGCATCCTCGGGATCCATTGATCCAGGCAAGTTCTTTGGTACTAAATCTGAAAATCAATTGATTTAAAATTAAGTCTGAACTTTGCACTTGAAACTTGATCACCATTTAGTATTCTCAGTTGCCCTTGCAGCCAATATCATGTATCTGAATATTGAGAGACTTCTGCCTCCGCAAAGCTTCAAAATCCCTAAAGTTGGCACATCGGAATTCTTTAAGTTAATCATGATCCCAAGTAGAATTCTTTAAAAAGAATACTTAAATTCGGGGCTGAGAATGTGTACTTCCTCCATTAACATGGAGTGTATCGATAAAATCTACCCAGCCCAGATTATATTATTATAGAAGTACTAGAATTCTTTACTTTGAAACTTTATGAAGAAAAACAGAAAAATAAAATCACGCTTTATGTAAAAGTTATCACACTTTACTACGCACACATATAATTTTGCATGTATTTATACATATGTGGGGGTAAAGAGAGAACAAGACAGAGGTTAAGAGAGGAAATGGATGACTATACACTGTGGTTCTGATAATAGGCCCCTATTTCTCCACCAAGAAATAGTCCTCTTAAGTAATGTCATTAGAAAATTATGCTTGTCAGGTCTGAATCTTTTGTGTGCCCTACATTGCTTTTTTTCCAAATGACCTACTTTACACTGCCATATTTTGTTCTTGCCTCAGGACTAGGCTTACTAAACCTTCATTTTAGCACATGCACTTGCTCAGAGTGGCCCAAGGAAATAGCTGTGTAGTTCTGAACCTCAATCTTACTAACCTGAGTTTGATGCCCTGGTTGATCCGACAGCTGCACGTCTCTGGGGGTCAATGTCTGTAGGCCGTGAACCCTGCTGTCGGGGCCGCCTCCTCCACTTTGATTAAGAGTGGGTGGAGGGGGCCGAGGACAATTAGCATTCCTTTATGAGAAGGGATACATCTACGTCATCTTGTTCCAAAATGCAGACCGAGCTCAATTACGTGATGTCATGGTACTGCTCCTGTAAACCCTCAGTCTAGCAGCACGCCTCAGATTAACTTTAATCATTTCATGCCCATGTTGCTCCAGTTACGAGGAAGTAACTGTCGTTGTTGTTTGTTTGTGTATTACTTTGCTTGCGCTTTTGGCCATTATTATTTGTGTGAAACCAGACCAGTTGATGCACTATGACTAATGGCGACTATAGAGTGGGAGATTGGTGTTTAATTAGAAACAGCCATGACAAAACTTTGGGTAATGGATGAACATAAAGTATATCCAGGGAGAAAAAGAATAGACCTATCATTGTTTGTTATTTAAGGAATGTGGGGAGTCACAGCTGAAGCACAGTATCTTTGACAGAAGACGGGGGATTATAATTCAGTTTAAGAAAACTTTGACAACTTGCTTTAAAGATTAGAACAGGAGCGAGGGGGTTCGGTTAATGATTTGTTGGAGGAGGGAGGTAGATTTTAAAAAAGTCATTACACACAGAAGGATCAGTGATCTTAAATTTTATCTAATATAAAATGCTACCTATTATATTTAAAAGATGAATAAAATTGTCATTTAAATATAGTTATGATGGAGCTGTTTCTCAAAATTGGGGGTTTTATAGTCTCTAAAAGAATTTTGCAAAACTGTGGGCTCCCTTATCCATTTTTAAGTTGATGTCTATTTTTTCATAACTTTAAATAGTTGCAAAAAAGTGTAATTTTCCAAACGCTATATATTTTATATGTACTTTAAATATTTTCATCAAAACCTTAAAGTGGCATATTTAGTCCATTTTAACTCATAGCAGACATGTGACATATATTCTAATTGGCAAGTCTTCACTATGAAACTAATGGTTAAACTGATCAGTCAATTCAGACATACTGTCTATTAGAAAATGGCTGATAATTTTTCTATATAAATGAATGTATGTTCTTATGACAACCACCACCTTTCTGGATTGTAAGTGCTGGAAAACCAGGATAGCTGAGCGACTGAGCACGTGGTCCCTACAGTGTCATTCATGAGCTGAGTGACCTCAGGCAAGTTGTTTAATCTCTCAGTGATAATATTTTTATCCATAAAATGGGGATATAAAAGTGCTTTCTTCAAGGTTTAATATTTATTAAGTACTTGAACATACTCAGTATTACATGAATGTGTTAAATAAAGAAATAAATTTAAACTAAAAGATAAAGTTCAGTTCCTTGCCATAAATTTCTCACACAGATGCAATCAGGTACCCATTCTTTCAATATTTGCTCCTGGAGCTTTTTGCTTTGTACGTTGTACTCTTCTTTTTGTATCCACATTTATAATTGTTGAAATAATTATTAATTTTCTTGGGGTCCCATGGAAAGTTCCCCCGCCCCAATACTTGTAGACTTACAAGGACGGAGAGGGAATAGAGCCATCCTCCCATAGCCAACTTCCGCCAGAGGGGTCCCATGATAATCCCAACCAAAAGAAAGAAAACATGGGTAATGGCTGTGACTTAAGAAAATCCTGAGAGAGAAAACAGAGAAAAAATGTTATGTGAGAGCCATATTACAGTTTGTGGAGGTAAGATAGATGAGAACATTCATTAAATTCATTTATTAATCCTCATTCGAAATGCACTGAATTCTCATAATGTGATTCAGAAATTTCATTTATGTACCTTTCATCGTGTGGATAATTTCTATAACTAGGGAAGGAGACTCAGTCCCACCTTTTCTTCCAAGCTGTCTATCTTCACCACGGTGGAGTTCTTGTCTATGCAGTTCTTTCTACTGTTAGTCCAGGTTTTCTCTTCATTTGTTGTAAAATAATAGCAACTGTTTTGGTACCATTGCCATGTCTTAGGACAAGGATTACACCTGTGGTCTGAAAAAAAATTAAACCCAATAGTACAAGCTCAACAACTCTGGAGTGACTGGAGAAGGCTTTGGAAACTAGATTATTTAATTGAACAACAGGGTCTGAGAGCCAGTTCCCTGAAAACATACTGCTTTTGGAGGTCTGAAAATAAAGTCACCCCTAGTCATAGGATGGGGCAATGGGGGTTCTCTTTTCAGTGCTCAGTCTTCTGGCCTCAGAATTACCAGCTATGCTTTTAACTTTTCATAGCACTAGGATCAAACAGTTAATAAAATGAGTGGTTGAAGTATGCAGATTGGAATCATTCAAGATACTCCCCAAATTTGCTTGTGTTTTCAAAAATATTAAATTAATGTGTATATTTCCTTGGGATATCATTAAGGGTCATTGAATGACATAACTCATACTCAGAGGTAGTTGGGGTACATGGTCAATTTAAACCAGGGCAACAGATCCCATTTGACCAGCCAGCAGGTCTGAGTCTGATTACCTGAAATGTGACTGATTAGCTCTTGGCAGAGTTTAATGGCCATTTGTTCTTGCCTCTTCAATAGATTGGAGATCTGTGATTTGGGAAATTTCTCCTCCATGGGAAAGTTATTGTCATTGCCCAATTGCTGGGATAAATTGTCCTGCTGCTGGTGGATGATTTTCTGAAGTTGACTCAATTTCTCTGAATCCGAGTTAATTTCATTGGATATCTGTAAAAGTCCAATACATAACAGGAGACAAGTTCACATATTTATCCCTTCTCATTACAGCAATAGATAATTCTCTTGACATAGAAATGTTTCTTAAATTACTCAATAAATATTAATAGCTCTTAATATTTGAGATATCATGGAAGAAACATGCCAGATGCCCCTTTCTATTCCAAAGTGTTTATAACTCATCTTTATAATTTTATTTATATTTTATTGTCCTATATTAAAATAATAAATTAACAATTACATATCTCTGATATTTCATCTACAGCAGTGCCAGTCACTTTGCCATTCATTTTGGTGGAATGATTTTATTTTTGTTTTATTCTATTTGGTGTTGGTTGGTGTAATTGTTGTTTTAATAGAAACAGAATTATTTGGGACAATGAGTATCTCAAAGAATGATCTAAAGACCACCTGCATGAGAATTACCTGGGGTACTCGTTTAAAAATAATAAATAAATAAATAAAGCAGATCTTAATGGCACACCAGAACACTTCTTGCCCTGCATCCATAAAATCTGCATTTTTAATAAGCTCTTCAGGTGATTCATCAGCACAATAAATTTAAGGACCATTGCACTAAAAGCACTGCATTTTAGAAAAAAAAAGTTCACCTTTCTATAGTTAACCAATGAACACATATTATTGCATCTTCGTTTATTTTTAAATATACATGATTTTAGAAGATCAACTGCTAATCCTCATAATGATTGGCTACTGAATACCCGTTACTGCAGCTATTAATCGAACATCGTATTTTTCAAAAAAAAAAGCAAGCTACATCATTCAACTCTTTTTATATGTCCAAATCCTAATTATCCATTAGATCTTACATGTATAAAAAGAAATGAATATAGTAAAGGAGATGCATCATTCAGCAAATTAACTTTCTTGGCTGCAAGTCCCCTGAAAGTGAATACCGTGCCAATGCACTGCTCTGTATATCCCATACTTAACAACATTCTATAAATTGTGTATGCTCAGGATGTTTTTCCACTTACTGTTAGTCCAGAACTCCCTACCCTGTCCATCCCCAAATGCCCAGTGGTGGGTCAGAATCAACATGCTGAGGAGTGGTGCTTCCATTGTTATGTGGACATGGTCCAATGCTCCATCTACTTGGTACGGTGTATCAGGCCACTCTTCCTCCTTGTCTGTATGTCTTTCTCACTCATAGAAATCAGACTATTGCTGCTACTTAGAAGTTTTCTCTGCACTAGAAAGGTCTTGAGTGAGCAGATTAAGCTAGACTTGTGCTAAGCCTTAGAGGTAAATGAAATGGTGTGCCCTTCCTTGACTTCATCTCCCTTGACTATTCCTCACCATTGGAATGATAAGTGGATGTGTGTTTAGGCTCCTCATTCTAACCAGTAACTAGAAAAATAAGAGTCTTCTTCACAGTCCAGTTTAGCTTATCAAGATAAAGCAATAAACTTGCGGCAAAATCCTCATAATATTAAAGTATGTCTCTTGTTGGTCTGTCTTAAAGATGGGAAGAACGGGAGACATGTGGTAGCAGAATATAAGTGGATTTGGGATGCTAGCTTCTGTCTATAATCTAACAGGAATTTACATAGTTTACAAATGTGTTTCCTAGTCACCTTTTGGAGCCTGATGCAAATATACTTACACATAATCCCCAAGGTCACCAGCCCAATCAGCAGCATCAAGCAAAGAGTCAGCAGGCTCAGGGCGGCGTGGCGCCATGTGGGAGACGGAGCTTGGTGCCCTGAAGAAAGCCAACGGAGGAAATGGCAAAGAGAACTGCTCTGTGCTTGTTAAGCTTTGGGTTGTTTATTTCTCCCGTTTAGGAAGTGTCCAGATATTAAAATTTCTCTATTGCTTCTTTAATACCCCTATTTAGAAAATACCTAATATGAAGTCAGTGGGGGCCCCACCATCAGTTCCACATGTCTCCACCACTCTTTCCTTTAAAAGTAAGTTTCTCCTAAGTTTTACATTTCTGTTTTACATCATCACCCTCCATTCCTCTTTGTTTATCGAATTCATGAATAAGACATCGTGAAAACTGTCTCTCTGGACGATGCTGACAATAGGAGAGACCCAGGTTTTTGAGATTACAATCTCCATGAGGCAGTTGTTCAACCTGCCTTATAAAAGTGGGTTCTACTTTTAAAGGTAACTTTTATTTACAATCTTTGCTTTTTGCAGTCTAATAAATAAAGAGCGAATACTGAGTAAAAGAGTGAATTCATTCTACAGTCCGACCTATAAACAGCAGAAAAGACCAGAAAGCCAGTGGATAACTCTTCAAACTTTGGCATCCTATTTTTTTTTTTTAATAGAGATTTTTTTTTCCACCTTCCTGTTTTTTGATTCTGTCTGAATAGCATATCTGGCCCAGCGTTTCAGGCAGATTAACACAATCTCCAGGTTTACTATAGTAGGTACCATATCCACACCTTTCTTCCCCTCAGGGGTTAGTATTAGAATTTAAAAACAAAGCAAAACAAGCCCAAAACGTGCTATCACCTTTATCAAACACATGTAAAGTCCATTCTCATCAGCTTTTTGTATATCCTTCCTCTAAATGACTCGCGCACACACACAATCTAAAAACAAATCTAGATAGCAGGGAAAACAGTTCGTATGATTCAGGACATCCCGAATTGTTGACAGCTCTCCTGAAGGTAAGCGATGTAGTTTTACATATTAAATCAGAGTCCTGACCACAAAGACTGATGTTTCTTCTGGTTAGGTATAAGGAAATGAGCTAAGACCAGCACGGAGTCTGGGCTCCACTATTTACCAGTTGTATGAACTTGGTTAAATCATTCAATTTCTTTCGGCCTCAATTTTTTCTTCCATGCAATGGAGAAAATATTAGTATTATTCCAATATTATTATTAATTTACTTTGCAATTATATTTTGATAAAGATATGATATAAAGTACATAAAATACTATAAAGATATTGTTATTATTGATTCAGCATTACAAATTGTATTTCATCTACGCTAAACATTTTTTAAACACTTATAAAAGAGAAACTAGCTCTTGTCCTTTCCTGACCTGCTCGTTCTCTATTTTTTCTCTTCAGTTACCACCTAAAAGAAAAACTTCCTCTATATTTTAGAAGCCTCCAATCTGGTTTCTAGAAGAATATTCCTTTGGCATCTCTACAAGGTATAAATATCAAGGATTATATTTATAAAAAGAAATCACTTAGTCCCAAAACTCAATCTCCAGCACTTCCAGTCAAAATTTTTCACTACAACACAGAGCTTCATGAAACATAGTGACATCAAACAATTTAAAGAGGTTCTGAAAGCCATGTATTTTCTCCTCAGCATTTGGAACACTCACTCTGCTAATACATTCCACAGCTGTTTGCCCCAATCTGGAGACTCCACGGCACACTTCTCTTTAACGCTGGCATCAAAGCTAACACCTCAAAGCATTTAGCACCTGTCCATTCCCCAAGGACACAGCTTGCTGTCTCTGAACTCCTACCTCTTTTTCTTAGGTTATTCCCATCCCAATTGTTTCTTGTTCCAGCAGAATCCTGAAATGTGAGTGTTGGGTAGGTCACGTCTTCAGACATTGTAGAAGAAAGCATTACTATAAATTATGTAATTAATGTTTCAATATCTTCAGGCACAGGAACAGGCTGTTCTTTTCAAGGCTGGGAGTTTTTTTTTTCCCCTTCCCTTCTCCTTTCACAAGAAAAGAATTCTTTTATTGCAAAATATTAAGGGGGTACAAATGTTTTTCTTACATGAATATCTTTCATAATGCTAAAGTCAGGGCTTTAAGTTTGCCCATCACCCAAAGTGTTCGTTGTAGCTGATAGGTAGATTTTTACCCTCCACTCCTCCCCCTCCTCCCTTCTTGATTTCCAATGACTTTTACATCTCTTTGTGTCAATATGTGCCCATCAATTAGTTCCCAATTATTAGAGAATACTTGTGGTGTTTGTGTTTCCATTCCTGAGATATTTCACTTAGGATAATGGTCTCCGGCTCCACCCAAGTTGCTGTAAAAGACATTATTTCATCCTTTTTATGGCTTAGTAGTACTCCATGGTGTGCATGTGTGTGCGTGTGTATCACATTTTCTTAATCCACTCATGAATTTATGGACACTTAAGGTGATTCCACGTCTTTGCAATTGTGAATTGTGCATCAATAAACGTCCGAGTGCAGGTGTCTTTTTGATAAAATGATTTCTTTTCCTTTGGGTAGATACACAGTAGAGGGATTGCTGGGTCAAATGGTAAGTCTTTATCTATTTCTTTGAGGAATCTCCATTCTGTTTCCCATAGAGGTTGTACTAATTTGCAGTCCCACCAACAGTGTATAAGCATTCCTATCTCTCTGCATCCTCACCAGCATCCATTGTTTTTTGACTTTTTAACAGTGGTCATTCTGATGGGGGTAAGGTGTTATGTCATTGTAGTTTTAATTTGCATTTCCCTGATGATTAGTGATGTTGACCATTTCTTCATGTTTGTTGGCCATTTGTCTATCTTCTTTTGAAAAGCTTCTGTTCATGTCTTTTGCCCACTTTTTAATGGGGTTGTTTGTTTCTTGCTGATTTGTTTGAGATCTTTGTAGATTCTGGATATTAGTCCTTTGTTGGATGCATAGTTTGCAAATATTTTTTCCCATTCTGTAGGCTGTTTATCTATTTTGTTGATTATTTCTTTTGCTGTGCAGAAGCTTTTTGATTTAATCAAATCCCATTTATTTATTTTTTTGTTGCTGTATTTTCAAGGCTGTGAGATTTTATACAGTCAAGTGACCCGAGACACATTCCTATGCACCTCTGTAAGAACAGAATGACAATCTGTTTCTCTCAAGAGAAAGTGAAAGAAGTGAAATATTTGAAATTAGAATGTTACAGGTCTCAAACTGCTCTTTTAGCATTGTTCCTTGCTGTAAGGCAAAGAACGGGAGTGTAAAGGCTGAGCAGGAATGGAATTTCATGGGGAATTGCACTGATCCTCAGGGTAGAGGCAGCTCTGAATGTTTCAAAAAGGAGTCGGGTTATCTTTCTTACATGTGCCTAAGGCTAGCTAATTCTGTATGAAGACACTAGATCTTGTTTATACTCAACCCTAACAGATATCAAGCAGAGATACACACACCAAGACAGGAAGAGCTGTGTCACACATACGGCTGCTATTATAAGAAATCCAAACACGTGTGTGTGTGTGTGTGTGTGTGTGTGTGTGTGTGTGTGTGTGTGTATAATGGTGTTGATAATTGGGATAATAGAGCATACAGAAGAAATTGATAGCTATTAAACCTGGGGATGAATGGAAGCTCCCTTCTGGCTAATTGTTCCTAATAGAACAATCCTAGAATAATCCTTCTGCAGATTAAAATGGATTATCAGGACAAGATTTTAAAAATAATGACCTGAAGTTTCAGGGGAGTGAAAAAAAGCAGACCTATTATAGAAAGAATGAGACTGGCACATGTTAAGGTGGGTTTTTTTGTTTTGTTTTTAATTTATTTGTCTTTTAATTTGAGAGCAGCCCACAGCCATTGCCCTGCAGGGCAGCTTCAACTCCTATAGAAAAGATGCTGTCTTTCAGGCATGAAAAATCAGAAGATGCAACCTCAGCTACAGATAGCGCTGGAACAACTGGATATCCATATGGACCACTGGATATGGGGGATCTCTAGAATGCTTTTAGGCCTTTAGACTCTTTAATCTATAATTTATTTACATTTCATTTTTAAAAATTTGATAAAATAGATAATCTCTGTCTTCCCTTACTTGGGCCTAAAAATGCCCTGAATAGATGAGTCCAGAAAAATTAAAGTCAACTCACTGCACAAGAATTCTCACTAAGATACTATAAATTTCAACAACATAATGTGAGCAATAAAGAGTTGATAATTTTTATAGAAAGTATTCTGGGTCCTATTTGGAACAGGAGAAAAAACAACACATTGCACATATAGTTGGTCATTGAATCACAACAGCCATGGGACTTACAGAGATCTTAAAGGATTGCATCTACTTCTAGCCCCGCTGTAACTTTTCAAAAAATTACTATTTTATATAAGGAAGTAAATTGTTCTTAAGAATCTGTGGTAGGCAGAATAATAGCCCCCAAGGACATCCATGTGCTAGCCCCCAAACCTCTGAATATGGCAGTTCATCATGACAAGGGACATTGCAGATGTTATTATGGTTACAGACCTCGAGATGAAGAAATTATCTGGTATTGTCCAGGTAGACCCAATTTAATCAAGTGTCCTTAAAATTGGAGAATCTTTCTGAGATGCGGTCAGAGAATGATGTGGCAACAAGGCACAGTCAGAGAGATACAAGGTTGCTGGCCGAAGATGGAGGAATGGAGCCAGGAGCCAAGGAATTCAGGCTGGAAGATGGAAAGCTAAGGAAACAGATCCCCTCACAGAGCCTTTAGAAAAGAGACATCCCTGCCAACAGCCTTGATTTAAGCCCAGTGAGACCTCGGTCAGATTTTTGACCTATAGAGCTGTAAGATAATAAATAAATTTGTGTTGTTTAAGCTGCCAGAATTGTGGTAATTTGTTAAAGCAGCAGTAGGAAACTAACACAGAACCCAAGAAAATATTTGGGGGCTATACATGAGCAAGGGAACTGAGCAATCTCCTCTAAAGTTTTCCTTTGGGGTAAGGTGGGAGAAAATTGGGGGAGGATTTGGTTTGAGTTTTGTGTTTTCAGATGACTGGGGAGTTATCTAAAATCTCCAAGACCCACCTTTGTGTGAAGATTTTCCCAGTCAAAAGTCTCCAGAATGAAGTGCACCTACCCCAGAGGTGTGAAAAAGGTACAGAAAGGCAATGTAATAGTGCACCCTTTAGTAACTTTTGCACATGATCTTCACACATATAAATGTACATATGTTGCTTGTTCACGTTCATATTTTTTCAAACTAATGGAGTGTTCAATAAAAAAAAATATTTGGAGGTTCTAGTTTATACATCAACAAAACTCCAGTATCAAAAATGTGGAAATAAAGACTAAGTCTATGCTTATGTTTACTATTCTAGGTCAATTATGGAAAGACAGAGACCAAGGAAATGATGAAAAGTTAAATTAAACAGACGAATACAAAAATTAGAAATTAAAGATGTTTTTCTATCTCACCTCTGGTCTTTCACTTTCACCAAATTTTGCAAACACTGAGTTTTTGTTCTCATTTCCCTGATTCTTTCACATACCTTAAAGGAACCTAAGAAAGTATTAGATCTTTCAATATCTCCCATCTAATGCCATTCAGGCAAAACAGTGATGGAGAATTTTTTGTGGTTCCTGATTATTTCTAAGAGGGAGAAGAGTTATCATATCTCTTACATGCTTCCCACTATTATGGTCCTAAAAGGTTGTATCATCTATTATTAGTTATTATTTTATTAATTTATAAATGACTATAATACTTTTCTCCCTTAAAAACTTCTAGCATCTCTGTAGCTCATTTTATCAGTCACACTATCAAAAAACCCACCTTGCTGCAGTCATCTACCAAATTCAAGGACATTCATCCACATTCCTTCATTCCACATTCTTTTTTCAACTGTCTTAAATCTTCTTGTTCACTTCTACTCTCATGATTATCAGTGATTTCAATACCTGTGTAGATGATAATTCCAATACCCTGGATTCTCTGTTCTTGGATTTACCTCCAATAACTTTGCCCACACCCACAAATCAGCTGTCCACCCCCACAAATGAGCCATCACCAG
The DNA here is from genome assembly GCA_004363605.1 of Indri indri. Taxonomy (NCBI): domain Eukaryota; kingdom Metazoa; phylum Chordata; class Mammalia; order Primates; family Indriidae; genus Indri; species Indri indri. The sequence goes on from RJWJ010001661.1 coordinate 25,421, forward strand.
AGAATCATACTTCAGAAATATGCTGTTCAATACTGTAGTCAGTAAGCGCATGTGGCTGTTTAAACTTTAGTTAAAATTAAATAAAATTAAAAATTTATTTCCTGAGTCACACTAGTCATATTTCAAGTGCTTAATAGCCACAGGTGGCATTGACCACAGAATTGGGCAGTGCTTTTACTTTCACCAGAATTTTTTGTGATGATTTCTATCATCACAAAAATTCTCTTGGACGGTGCTATACTAGAGTCAACATAATTTCATTTCTAATAAGAGCACCCTCTCTATTACCTCAGTTTCAGATATTCCACTCTCTGACCTCCAACTCCTACCTTTCCAGCCCAATCTCCAGATTCTGTGTCCTGTCCTACAGTACTTTGATGCCCGCTGGGATGTCAAATTCACCGACCATGCCACTTTTCATTGCCATCTATCCCTCATGTCTCATTGCCTGTTTTACCTGGCGTGGACCATTTACCAGGATCAATTATAACACTCATTTCCCTACAGACTCCTACAACTTCCTTGCTTATCTCCTCCCTCATCATAAGCATCTGGGAAACACAGCTTGGTTAAACCCAACACCGCCTGCTCTACACTTGCCTACTACTGAATGAGACCCTATTAGTTGGTCTTATTTTATATTTTTTAATTATAACTTCCCAGTACTCTTACTAATCAATCTCTTCTGCCAATCTTTTAGATTATTCCCCATCTTTTTTTCTCAACTCTCAAATTTCTCTTCTCTTTCCTCAAACTTAACTGATGACCCAACTTCTTATTACCATGAGTGAACAGAAACAGTCAGTAGGGAGTTTTCTCCGTTCCACCAACCAAATATACAAAACCATCTACATCTGCGCATGAGACAGTATCCCTTTTAACAATGGTTAAGTTGTACCACCTCTTATCTACGATCAATCTCTATCTGTACATTGAAATCCATTCCATCTACCTACTCGAAGACTTTGAACTTGTAATTTTCTGTCTCTTGATCTGTCTGGCATCATCCATTTTTCTAATTATTTTGTTTTTATCTTTACTACTTCACTCACTGTAACCTACAAATATGATATAATATCTCCCGTTTTAAAAACAAGCAAAAAAATCTCTTGTTTACCACCTCCCCACACACAGACACACATGATCACTCCAATTTCTCTAATTTTCTTAACAATAAAAGGGTTCAAAAAGCTGTTTATGCCTGGTATATCCTCCTACTTTTCATGAACCCACTCTAATTAGGCTGTTCCCCTATTTCTATAAAAACGCTCCTGTCAACATCATCATTAACATCCGTATTAACCTCCACATTAACTAACATCCAATGGCTGTTTCTCAGGATTCATCTTACCCTATAAGCATCATTTGACATAACAGATTATTACTTTTTCATAACATGCTTTCTTCTCCAAAATACCCTGTGTTCCCCAGGACACAATTTCCTTGGTTTTCCTGTCACTTCAGTCACTGCCCAATCCTCCCTCAGATTCACTAATTCCTCTTTAACTGAATGCAAAATGTCGGGTCCCAGAGTTCAGCTCTTTGCCCTCCTTTTTCTGTTTTATTCATGCCCACGGGAGATACTGAGCTCTTGTACACTCATGGCTTAAAGTAATAGCCATATATCAGTGATGTCCAAATTTATATTAATATTTCCATGTCAGTGCTCAATCTCCACGATCACATATGTGAACAGATTCTTGGCATATTTACTTACATACTTTATAGAATTATCAAACTTACATCATAAAAATGAGTAACCCTTCCCAATGTGTTTCCCCATCTAATAAATGAAAACTCCATATCTACACATCCTCAGCCCAAAACTTGCATTCACCTTTGACTTTTCTTGCTGTTCTTACAGGAATAAAATCCAGCAGAAAATACTGTTCACTGTGGAAAATAAGGGAACACAGGTGTTAAATATGAAAGTGTTATTGATTTAGAATATGTTAAAAGAAATACTGAGTTTACATGACAGGACGTTTTATTCTCACACTGTTCAACAGTGTTCAACAATCATTGCATTCCCACATAGTATGTCTAAAATAGAGGCCCTAATTGAATAGTACCCAGAGAATGGCCAGAATGGGAATTAATTCAGAATTGTTTACCAAAGAAACAATAGGTAAAGGCGAAGATGAAAGTCAGAGTTATCAAAGACTAAAAGAAAACAAAAATAAACTAAAAGCGGAATGAAAATAAATGGCCACAAGGAGGAGACAGAGGATGTGAATATAGGATGAAATTTATTTTGAAATATGTATTCACCTAATCAAGTGAGTATACCTGATCAGGATAATAAAATATACTGATTAAAATAAAGGGCTATGAAGACAGACTGATTGATTCAAATTCTGAATCAACACTTACTTGCCCGTGACGTTTGGCAAGTTACTGAACCCCAGTGCTTTATTTTTCTTATTAATAAAATTGGCATAAATATAGTACATACCAAAAAGTCAATTGATAAAAGCATATAGAAGCAGCAATAAATGACAGCTGTCACATTACTATAGCGCAGTTTGAATTATTCTGAATTATCTTAAAAATGGAAGAAACCCATGCAGTTGTCCAAGCACTTGCTGTGAAGGTTAAACAAACCAATCCAAACGAGCACCACCAGGGGCTGCCCCAAGCTTGTCCAGTCCAGCTCTATTACATCATTTTCCTTCCTTTATAGTAGTCATTATGATGTGAAATTATCTCGCCCTTTGCTTTCTATGCTTCTTTACTGTCTGTGTTCACCACCCTCTACTGTAATGTAACAAGCTCAGTAAGAGCACAACTCTTGTGTGTTTCATTCACCACTTGATCCCCAGAAAATGGAATCATGCTTGGGACATGCACAGTGATCAATAAATATATGTTCAAATAATCAAGTAATGAATTGTGCCTGCCATGAAGTTTTACAGGATTTTAATAGGAAAATACAACACCTCATATCCTTTTTTTTTTTTTTTTCTGAGACAGAGTCTTGCTTTGTTGCCCGGGCTAGAGTGAGTGCCATGGCGTCAGCCTAGCTCACAGCAACCTCAAACTCCTGGGCTCAAGCGATCCTTCTGCCTCAGCCTCCTGAGTAGCTGGGACTACAGGCATGCACCACCATGCCCGGCTAATTTTTTCTATATGTATATATTTTTAGTTGTCCAGATAATTTCTTTCTATTTTTTAGTAGAGATAAGGTCTCGCTCTTGCTCAGACTGGTCTTGAACTCCCGACCTTGAGCGATCCACCCGCCTCAGCCTCCCAGAGTGCTAGGATTACAGGCGTGAGCCACCGCGCCCAGCCTGGATCTTAATATATTGTGACATGAATCCTCAGTTCAAATGTGGTTTCCTCAATCACATCATACTCATTAAAACTTCCAGATCTTTATTCAGATGTTTGCCCTGCCTGCTAAACATCGCCTTTGCTTTCTCTTCTTATGCAATCTTACCTTTCCTTCAAATATTAACTCAAACTAACATATTCCATTTGATTATTATTTAACTTTTTACTTATGTATGTTTTATACGCATATGTCTGATTAACTCAGTGGTATGGATGCGGTCTAACACATTTCTCCCTTCATTTTCCCTAATACGTGTAACAAACTTCTCCGCCATAGTTGTTTGATAGTTATTCATTGTTTAGTTCATTAACTTAGCACAGCTCATTCTATTTTCAGTCCACATGTTTAAGCTTTCTAAAAATGAAAGAGAAAATATTAATTTTACTTTTTTCCATGATAGGAAATCCTACTCTTTTCCAAAAATAAACATAATTAACATGTGTGTGGAAGGCTGGTGTCAACAGTGAACCAACAATTGTAAGGCAGAGGGTTGAGAAAGGGAACAGGATATCACTGATAAAAGCACCTAAGGCTTTAGCTTAAAGGTAGTCTATATGAAGAAGTCTTTAAAAAAGATATTACAAATTGCAAAATGCTCACTCCCTCTTATTTTTTTCCAATTTAGAGACATTATTTTAACACTCACAGTAAACATCTTCTTGTTGTCTTTCTCTTTTACACATCCACTGGCCATCACTGTATATTGATCAGTTATCAACAATGTTTTGCATTCCACTAATTTCCATTCTTACTGCATCTATTTTTTTGTCATCGTGATCCTATTGCCTTTTCACATTCTTCAGCCATGAACATAGATAATGGAGTCTGGATAATATCTAAATTTAAAAGATATCATAATGTAGCAAAAGGAATTTGGAAACTGGGCAGATGGTATTACTTTTTACAAGAAATATAATCATAAGAAAGTCCCCAAATTCCTTAAAGTTCTCTTCCCACATGTGTAAAATCAGGATGATAACACCCATCATACATATATTCATTCATTCATTCAACAAATATTTATTGGGTAGTACAATAAGTCCTCACTTAATGTTGTTGATAGGTTCTTGGAAACTATGTCTTTAAGCAAAATGACCCATGATAAAACCAAGCTGACAATGGGCAAATTGATATAAACAAGAGTTACATTCCTAGGACATATTTCTGGTCACAAAAACATCAACAAACTTCTAAATAAAGACTCAAAACAATTCTAATATTAAACACTGAAATAAATGAGATCTATACATAGATTTAAGATAATTACTTATTCAATGTCTGGTGAATCAGTGAGTGTTGGTGGTCATAGTGGTGGCAGGTTAAATCAAGAAAATGACAGTAACGCGAAAATTGTCAGGAGCACATCCTCCCACCACAGCTCAGCAACAAACAATCACAAATAGAGTGCTCTCTGAGTGCTTTCAGACCACAGCGCTTATTGTCATGCATTTGTATAATTATCGCCTACTTTAGGAGATTTTTTACAATCGTTTGTATTCATTCATTCATTCATTCATTCTCCAAACCACTTATTCTAATACAGGGTGTCTGCAGCCTGTCCCAGCAGCTCAGGATACAAGATGGGAACCAGCCCCGGCCAGGACGCCATTCCCTCGCAGGGTGCACTCACACACACTCTCACTCACACTGAGGCCCTGTAGACATGCCAGTTCACCTGACATGCACAGCTTTGGGATGTGGGAAGATGCTAGAGTACCCAGAGAAAAACCCACACAGACATAGGGAGAACGTGCCACAGACACAGTGGCCCCAGATGAGGAAGTGATTTTTTTCATAAAGGTTAGAAGGAAAGGACATTGAACAAAATGATGTTATTAGAGGACCTGCTATGACTGCATAAATGACAGAAATTTCAATATATAAGACAGAGGACATTGGTACTTTGAGACAGGAGTCTGCCAACCTCCTCATTTGCTGGCAAATTAATGAACTCCTCTTTCCTTCTGCTCAAAATAAATAAATAGATAGATAGATAAAAAATAAATAGATAAGACAGCTCTATGTGAGTCAGACAGTGGTAAGTGCTATGGACAAGAGTGAAGCAAGGCAGAGGGACCAGAACGTGGGCTGGTATGCAGGGGGTGGGGAGAGATGTTCTAAACGTTTAAGGAATAGAGACTAGATAGCTAAAATCTAAAACTCTGTGCTTCGTAAGGCCTATATCATGACTTTCTCCATACGTATTTAGCACCAATTTCGGTGTCTGAAACATAATTAATATGAATTAAATACTAATATTTGTTTTAAAACAAAAGATAATTTAAAGTGCCTCAATCTCTAAAGTATTAAGTGGATAAAATTTCTTATTTCAATTTCAGACTTACCAGGTAATTTGGAATAAAAGACTTTCCTTCACCTATATTTCCTGAATCAAGAAAAGGAAGAGGAAATAAAATATTCAGGCATAAATAAAATATGTTAATAATGGGCTTCATGGGGTGGTTAAAAGATATCTAGCAAAGTCCCTGGATTTTGGAAAGAGGGAAAGAAACGTTTGTTATTATCTCTTTCTTTGTCCTGCAGTTCTCTGCTTCGGTTTTGCCGAGTAACTCCGCTTACATTTATAGTGTATGTGGAGAGAGAGCAAAATTAAGATTAAATGGTGTCAGGGGCTCTTCGATCCTGAGAGTCTCTGTATTCACATAGCATGTTTCTACCACTGCAAAGTCACATTTGGTGGATACAAATAAAGGCAAATATTTATTTTGTGGGTCATAGATGTAGACATAAGATCTTCAACTGTGGCTGGAGTTACCAAAGGTCCAAAAAGCAACAATAAATTACAATGAGAAGGGGGCAGGGACCCAAGGAAAATCCAGATATAGAAAAGGAAAATCATCTGAAACTGTGCTCCCTGTTTCAGATTTGCCTGGTGTTAAATACACAGTTCCAAGCATTAAAGGATCAACAACAGCCTGGCATATTCCTGGTGGTTTACAAGAATAAAGGGGACACTTTTTATAATGAAATCAATGGCCCAAGACCTGGAGAATGTGGAAACCTCAACAAAACAAGCGAATTGTTATGTTTAAACCCTTCTTAAAGTCTGTGTTAATTGAGCAAGAAAACAGTTACAATAATTAAAGAAATTTCTAAATGTCCTTGGATGGCACCTTTACATATCTGATTTAATTTAGCTGATTTAATTTGCAGAAGTACCTATTTGGTTACTAAGAGAAACAGTAAAGCTTTATAGAAAAGGTGAACTATAACCTCTACACCCGTTTTCTTTTCTCTCTGTTACTTTATCACCATTATTTATTCAATATGTTTCATCGTTTCTGTATATTTTAGGAAAAATATACTAAAATAGGGCAGTGACAAAAAGAACATAAAAGAGAGGGGCTATGTTGAGAAAATAAGCCTCAGGACTTGATGAGGAGGAGATGTGGGCAAAGGAAGACAGGGAGAGTCCAACCCCAATCTAACCCCAATCTCCCGGCAAAGGCTGAGAGTTGAAGGAAGAAAGAGGAGTCCCCTTTGGCTAAAACGGAAGTTTCAGGGACAGAAGCAGTGGTGGGTGAATGGTGGAATAACTGTCTGAATTTCCCCAGCTGATCATTGGGAACAAAAAACGGGTTTGGAGATTTAAAGATTTTTTATTTTTAGTACTTTTATTGAATTTGACACTTATTTGAAGTAAGTGAAATTTTTGATTCCGCATTGGTTTTTGGTAAAAACATTTGAATCATACTAAGTTCAGGTTTCTAAAATCAGGCACTGTCTTTCATGTTTGCTTTGTTTATTATTCTCCTCATTCTCAAAATAATTTGAGGTGTGTAGGGAAAGAAATTTTTAAATAGAAGATTATTTTAAGTGAATTGACAAAGAATTTAGAATGAAGGAGATAGAAGGAAGGAAAAATGTATGTGTAAGATATGCCAAAGGGCAAGTTAGTTAATGAAATACCCGTCCTGGGAGCCCACATCATTACTATATTGAAAAGTCTAACATTTTATTAACTGAAGAAAAAAAATCAAAATAAGATCATTTATAAGATAAATGCCTACTAGTTAGTCAGAAGGAGGGAAGCTTTACTGGCCATGGAGGTTTAACAAAAATATCTGTTATAAAACTACATACCAGCTACGCTAATGACAAAATAGACAATCTCCTCACCAATATTCCTACAATAAATACAGCTGCTAGCTTTGTATTAGTGTCCTTATAACTTTCAATGTCAGCTAAAATAATAGTTTAAAAGCGCATTTCATAAAGTTAAATGTGTGGAGTACATATTGTATTGCGATGTAAAGGGCAGTATGAAACCATTCTTCCTGAAATAGTTCTTCATCTAAGCACCACTATGCTTGAAATTAAATGATTTTATCCAATTAAGATATGTCCATTTCAGGGAATTCGCTTTAAAGCGCAAGCATTACTGAAGGGCAATACACAAAGTCACTAACTCTATTATTTCACTTCATTTAATTGTCTTCCTTTAATGTCTAAACCTCAGCAATTTGAGGCCCGTCTTATGTGAAGCCCACAAATTTTTGACAAACTGATTATAAAGGATACAAGAATTTGTATAAATTCTAGGTCATAATTAGGAGTGGCCTCTCCCAACACAAGACCATGCAACATCTAATTTAGCCCCATCTCAAATCAAGTTTTGTTAGACTTGCTCCTTGCCCCTCACAATGGGATAAACACAATGGTGTTTTATACATGAATTTTCATTAAAAATCACTTCATTTGAACAATATGATTTAGACCCTGCTAGGGTTAATATGAAGCATAAACTTTTGTTCTTTAAAAGGATACACACAAGGGAATATCCCTTTATTCACAGTTGAAGATAAGGAAACAGGAAACAAATGCCCTATCTACTCCTTTACCACAAGTTATTATTATTTTTGTGTTTTTGTGTTCAAGGTTGGTGTATCTCTGAGAAGCTATAAAAGGGCTTCCTGGAAAACAAAAACCAAAAATAACATGTGTCCCAACTCACACGGTTCTATCCTACCGGAGAGAGGAGGATCACACACTGGCACGTACCGAAACTGCAAGAGTGGACTCGACATTCTGTAAAGTCATTGAACCCTGAGCTCTCTTGCGGTACAAAGGAAGCCATGCAGGATGAAGACGGATACGTCACCTTAAATGTTAAAACTCGAAAGCCAGCTCTCACCGGGGGTAAGAATGCCCAGAGCCAGCAATTGCAAATTAATTAGTGAAATGGGTCAATCCTTTATTCTCTTTCTCTACTAGTGATAACACATACAGTTTTATTTATTTTTTTTCCTGAATGATGTTCTTTCTCTGTGGCATCTGAGTAGTGTCTATGAAGGCTCATACAGACTTGTTCAGAATATAAACAAAATATATGAGCAGGGAACATGACATTAAGGCTCTTAGAGTTGAATGCTGTGGGGAATAGAAGGAAAGATACAAGGGGAGAGAATGTTTGGAAACTCTAATGTCAGCAAATGGTGTGATTTTCCATTATTTATGGCAGTGGGCACAAAACAAAACGAAGACAGACACACCAGGCCTGAACAGCTGGCTACGTTTTGGCTTGGAGAGGGAAGGTCCACTGGGGGGAGGGGGGGGTGTGGATGTGTGGCATGGGAGTGGGTGGTGCTTATTGCTGATGGTCACCAAGGGAGCACAGGTGAGATCTGCCAATGCAATGACGCTGTTTATATTACCTGGAAAATCTCCAGAGGGCAGAGGCAGGGGTGACCCTGCTCCGGAGGTAGGCCATGCTGCCTGCTCCTTGACATGGTTATTGTATGCCTACAGTTGAGCCTGCTTCCTCCCCCTGGTGGCGTGCGGTGGCTTTGATTCTGCTGATCTTGTGCATGGGGATGGTCGTTGGCATGGTGGCTCTGGGGATTATGTGTAAGTATTGACTGTGTGCCAAAGTTTTGATCCAGGAAGGCAACACTGATGGATCATGGTGTCTCCCACTGAGGCTCTTCATTGTCACTATTTGCCTATTAGTCACTATTCCAATCGTTCTATACACAGTTGTCAAGATAGTCTCAATAAAGGAAAACTCCGACCTTTCCCTTCTGATTAAGATCACTTTTAAAATTTTCTTATGAATTAAAAATTATTTTTAAGCATTTGAAACTGGCCTTTAAAATCATCCTCAGTATGGATGGAAACTAGCTTTTCAAACATTTTTTTCTCTCTTTCTCTGTTACATATCCTAAAAACCAGCCAAAGTGGAGTTTTCTCAATTTCATAAATCAATCCTGTGTCATCTTGTCTGAAATTTTGCTCATTTTATTCCCTTTACCTAAAATTTTCTCCTTCCCATTTTGTTTACTGAAATAATTAGGTTTTATTTTTCTTATAAGTCTCATGGCCCTCCAACATCACATTGTAGTCTGTGTAGTTGGTTATTTTTCATAAGCTGTTTAAGAATCTTTCATTTACCATCTTTTATCTACCTGAATATCACAAGAACTTTAAGCATAACAAGAAATTAATATGCATTCTTAAATGAATAAATATTTTGGCATTACACAAAGAACAGAAAATAGCAGAGGTCATTCACCTTTATGAACTCTGCTGAGAAATCCATGTGCAAGGAGATGTCAAAACAACCACTTTGGGCATGTTATTTGACCTTGGACTTTTCTTATTTGTGATTGTCTCCTTCAAATAGACCACTTACTATTGGGGATGACCCTCTGGAGTCAGTTTTGCATATTTATTTTGTTCTTTATATTCCCCTTCTCCCTTACCCGTTTTCAGCATTCATTTACTCATGTGTAGCTGGTGAACTCTCTGTATTGGTAATTCTACTGAAATGAGACTTCCTTGAAGGATCTTTGCATCATCCTTAAAATATTGATTATGAATTGTTATTATCTAACTTTTACATCTAGCTGTCACGCAGCAAAATTACCTCCAAGCTCAGAATGAAAATCTCTCAGGAACTCTGCAACGATTAGCAAAGCACGTCTGCCAAAATTTATTGAAACAATTGGAAAAAGAGGGCACTTTCAGTAAGTACGGTTTGGTGACCTCCTCATCTTCCCATCTCCTGAAGTATTTATGTGATAGTAACCAAGGGAATCTTGAGATCTGCAGGAAATTGGAATGTGGGGGAAATGTAATCCCGATTTAGAATAAAAGGGTTCCTATGCTTGGTTTCTCCTTTAGGCCATAAATGCAGCCCCTGTGACACAAACTGGAGATATTATGGAGATAGCTGCTATGGATTCTTCAGGCACAACTTGACATGGGAAGAGAGTAAGCAGTACTGCACTGACATGAACGCTACTCTCCTGAAGATTGCCAACCAGAACATTCTGGTAAGGAGATTCCTATGTCAAATATCTTGGAGGCTTAGGGAAGAAATTTTTAAATGTTATCATTTGAACTTTTTGGGTTGTTTTTACATCCTCCTTATGTCTTCCAGTTTGTGCTAATGTAACAACCTTATCAGATTTAGTAAGAATTACAGAACTCAAATACTCAATCCCGTCATATTCTACAGAATTGCTATAGTTGATGAGTAAAATTGCCTTGCACCTTCCTGAGAGCTAAAGTACACAGTGGGTCAGACTTGAGGAGTCAGCTCCGTGATGTTCAGGACCATCTGTATCCCCTGCTATTCTAACCTGCTGCGCCACCTACTTTCTCTTTTTGTGGGCTCAGACTTACAGAGAAGAAATTCAGTTAAACAAATGAACTCTTCTTTCCACTAAGGCAAAATAGGAGAATTCCCTAAAATCTCAACTCCATTACAAAAAGATTAACTGGAGACATATAAGCATGTCCTGAATCTTATTACCCTAGGCTGATGCCAGGCTTAAGATTTGTAACTAAAAGAAGTAATGTAAATTTTTGAGAAATAAAGAATAGTTGAATTTCAGGTACAGTTGATCTGTCAGGTCCTATAGCAAAGCATATAAAGTGGGTATATTTTAAAGAAAAGATCAGATATTAACAGAAAGGTTGTCAGTGGTTCAAGCTTTAAAAAACAAGCAGTCAAAAGTGACTTTCACACAATATCTCTTGTACAATGCCATTCTGACTCTCACATGTCTGTCTAGAAGCTCAAGTCTGGACTTTTATTTGCCAGGAATGTATTCACACCTGTTATTCTGGCAGGCCTGAGAGTATAATGAGCATTTGGCCTCTTTTTAGTTTTATTACCCATAAATTGATTGATTGATTGATTGATTCATCCTTTAATTGGACGAATATGAGCTGGAACTATTCCAGGGCCCGGACCTAGGCAGTTAATAAAACAGAAAAAAAAAAAATCCTTAAATTTAGGAGCTTATATTTTAGTTGGAGCAACAGGCAAGGAACAAAACAAGTATGGTAGATAGTGATAATTGCTGAGTATAAAAAAGTAAATCAGGAAAGGTAGATGTATGTTATTTGTAAATCTCTTTAAGAAAGACATCATATACTTCTTTACCCAATCAACTGAAACAAATTAATACTTCTATATGTAACATTTTATAGACAAGCTAAGCAATAAAACCAAACCATGTAGAGCTTAATTCTAGGGGATATAAAGCTTGTCAACAATGCATTTCTTTTTGTTTTCTTCTATAATTGTTTACCATTTATCCCATTTAAATCAATTTGTCATCTATTTTGGAATCTAATCTTCAATTGACTGAAGATATAAGTATATATTACAAACACATAAGATTATAATATCAGCAATTTTGTGTACATTTTTTTCCTGCATCTTACTGTTTTTTTAAATTCTAAAACAAGTCAACTTGGTACAATTTTAAATATCAAATCCATTAATATTAATATATACATATAATCCAACTTTCTTTTTTGCCAAAAGTCTTACCACGAAGCCTTGTCTTTATGTCATTAACAACAACCGTGGAGGCATTCTGACCATCATATTTATTTATGTTTGCAATAGCAATACCTCAAAACCAGGACTAGTTTAATTCGTTGGATTGGCTTATCCCGCCAGAACTCTGATGATGTCTGGAGGTGGGAAGATGGCTCGGTTCTCTCCAAAAATATGTAAGTCACTGGATGCTCAGAATAGAAGGCACTACTAGAAATTTGTATTCCTGAGATCCTCTTTCCTCTTGAGTACAAGTTACTTAAAAGTTGGGAGTTGTCTCTATACCCTGCTATGTGTTATATAAGCAGCAGCCGAGTCAATCACACCCTACTTCTAGCAAGAGAACACTGGTAAGAAGACAATTCTACTCTCCCCTCCCTCCCATCCTCCTGTATTTAACCACGCCACAATCCACTTTTATTCTTGATATTTTTTCCACTCATTTCTGCATTCAACTTTACCGCTGGAACATCGTCCGTGCGTGCGTGCGTGCGTGCGTGCGTGCGTGTGTGTGTGTGTGTGTGTGTTTAACTTGCTCTTATTCTCTCCACATATTTTAGAACAAAATTTTCATCCTCATTATTTTATCATTGAAAGTTATTACTTTGACTTTTACTTCGACTTTTCTGTATCATTTTGCCTACTCTTTTATGCACTCCAAGAGTTAGGTACATTGTAGTTCACAAGAAAATTCCAGCTTCCATGAAAGGCGGTTCCATCCTTCTATGCAGGCAAAGGGGCCGATCGCGTTAAGAGTTGCGTGGTTTACCACGGCTTTCCGATCTCTAGTCTCAACACCTTTTGTTCACCTCGTATCAAAACTGCAGTCTTTCTCCAATAAAACCTTAAACTGATAGCCAAAACTTGTACACAATGTGATGATTACCTAAATTATTAATCAAGATATTCAACACATCCGTACTAAGTATTCACCACGTAGGTGGAGCCCAGATACTGCAACCACAGCAAGCCCCTTCACAGACCCTGGGCTTTCTCACCCATCACTTGCTGCCTCATTCACAGTGTAGCAGAAAAATTGGCGTTCTCTCTCTTCTTTCAACAAATCAAAATTGTGGTGTTGTCTTAAGGCTTCTGTGCTCACTGCTTCTTTCTCCTAGAATGCTCTATCTTCACGACTCCCTGGCTGGCTCCACCTCATGATTCTATTCTCTGTTTAAACCTCGCTTCTTCGGGTGAGGCCAACTGTAATTACCCAAACTAAACTAGCCTCCCTTCAGCCCTCATCCATAGCCTATTGCGCTCTTTTGTTCTTCATAACTCTTATCACTCTCTGAAATGTTCTTGTTTATTTGTGAGCTTCTTATAATAACCCCCACTGTTATATAAAATCCCCAACAGAAAGGATCTTTTCTTTCTTTTTCTTTCTTTTTTAAAGAGACAGGGTCTTGCTCTGTTACCCAGGCCAGAATGCAGTGACACAATCATAGCTCACTGAACTCTCGAATTCCTGGGCTCAAGCGATCCTCCTATTCCAGTCTCCCAAAGAGTTGGGACTGCAGGTGCACCACCATGCCTGGCTAATTGTTCTTATTCTCTGTAGAGATGGGGTCTCACTGTGCTGCCCCGGCTAGTCTCAAACTCCTAGCCTGAAGCAATCCTCCCACCTTGGCCTCCCAAAGTGCTGGGATTATGGGTGTGAGCCACCATGCCTGGCCAACCTTGTCTTTTTCTTTTTAACCAATCTGTTCTTATTATGTGGAACAACATTGGCACACAGTTGGTGTTCCATGGATATTTGGCAAATAAAGTAATAAGTATGTATTCCTTGTCCTCTCATTGGAATCAGTCTAGCAGGGAATATAGACAAGTTAACAGGCAATTACGATACAGCGTGCTGTCTTAGATCTACCACCCTATAACATAAATTCTCAGTTCAAAAATATTTAATCAACTTACTTTTCCCTGAGCTTATTCCCATCCTGTATAGCTACTTGCCCTGCAGGACTCTCCTATCTCTTCTCTGTTCCTCTAAATCCTGCTCTTTCTTCAATATTGAATTAAAGTCTGATCTTGCAGATAAAGCCTTTTCCCATCATTTCAGAACCATCTCCCCCCTCTTCCTGTGAACTCTCGCTGTACCCAGTGCTGCCCTGCTCCTTAATCTGACACTATATGAAACTGCTACTGGGCTTTTCAAAAAATGTACATCCCTGTACTTCCAAGCAGACTGGAAGTTTCTCGACAATGAGAATGTATTTTTTTTTACTATTTTCCCCACAGTCTCCACTTTGTGCAACAAAATACACGGAGTTTGATTACTGATTGTTTATTTAGTTTTTAAAGGAATTCATTCTACCTTTTCCATTCACAGGTTTGAACTTTCTGGAGATGGAAAAGAAAATATGAATTGTGCTTATTTTCATAATGGGAAAATATACCCTACTTTCTGTAAGAACAAACTTTATTTAATGTGTGAGAGGAAGGCTGGCTTGGCAAAATTCGATCAACTACTTTAATGCAAAGAAATGGACATGACATCACAGAGAAGTGCTTGACTGCACAATAAAAGATCTGGATGAAGAAATCCCTGGCCATAAAATTGCTTTTTTCGCCCTTTCTTCTCCTTGGAATCAATTTTTATATTAACTTAACCATCAAAACCACTGACCTAGTCCCTTCTTGAACATCCAGAAGCCAACATGCAAGTCCATCATTCGCTTCCCAATTACTCTATTTTCCATTAATGTTCTTTCTTCTTGTCTTTTGTTCCTAATTATAGAAACACAGAATGATTCACTGTGTCTTCTGATCTACATGTATAAAATTAAAATCAGGACAAGAAATATTAGGGCTTAATTAAATTATCCAAAATATCTAAGCTTGAAATCTGTGCAAAATATCTAAATTTAAAAGACAGCATAAGATAATAATAAGAATACTAAACTTGGAATCAGTAGAATAATTTAGACAATGTGGTCACTTAATTGAAGTACAAGTATGAGCCAGTCATGTAGCTTCTTTAACTTCCATTTTCTCGTATTTAAAACAGGATGATAACATTCACCTTTTATACCTTACAGTTCTACAGCCTAAAATAAAACTGTGGAGTGTTAACTATGTCAGAGACTCCATGGAAGCAGACACATGACTTCTCTGTTTGCTATTCTGTGGCCAGCAGCAAGCACAGTTCCTGGTTCACAGGAGACAGAGAACTGTTTGCTTCTCATTACATGAGATAGTTCATTAGAAATATCTCATTCAGTAAAACGCTACACAAATACTGTTTTCAAGTCCACCTTCATTTTCTGTGCAAATGGAAGAAAATAAAGTTTGCAAGGAACCTCATGGGGTTTGTAAAATCAATAAACGCTTCTTAACAAGGCTAGTAGAGAGGACCATAAATAAAAATGCTTTATCTAGTTCTTTTCCTAACAGTCCCGTACTTGGTTTTCGCTGAGTAACTCCGGACGTATTTATAGAATACGTGGAGGGTTACCCTTTGACAGGATCACAGAAAAAAAAACTGCATTTCTTTCCCACAGCTTCCCTCCTTCAACTAATGCGAATGCAGTTTATAAACACGATTCTCAAACATCTCAGCCAAGGAGTTTGTTAAAAACACAGAGATGTTCAAACACAAAGACTGATGGCACTTAGTCAGAAGGCTTAAGAGACACAGAGACCTGTGTTTTTAAAACCTCCATGTGATTCTGATGCGAGTATTCTTTAACACGTGTTGAGAAACATTACTTTAGACCTCACTCTCTATGTGGCTTTGGGTGAGTAATTTAGTCTCTTTAAAACTCAGCTTTTTCATCTATGAAATGCGTTTGATATCAGTACCTTACTCAGAAAGCAATTATGAGGATCATTTCATACAACTACGCGAAGTGGCGATCAGAGCATCAAGCATGTAATAAATACTAAATAAATGTGTTGCTTTTATATCCTGGGTGCTAACACCCAAAGGCACTTGAATCTTTACCTTGTTTTAGACTATCAATAAATAAGCAGACTTTGAAGGCTGAGGAAAAACAACAGAAATACGTCAGATTTTGTTCACTCCTTCAAATGTCCAGCGATCTTGGATTTGGGGTGATGGTATTGTTATTTTCTTATTTTTAATTGTTTATTTAGAGAAACCGAATAGGAGCTAATAATTCAGAAAACTGTATAAAGATGACCCATATCTCTGGACTTTATTGTTTCATCTCCCCAAACTGGAAAAGCATATATTCATGCTTTACTGTGGCACACATAAACGTAGAAGAATAATGTCCAAGTGCATGGCAAAAACACAATTAAAAAGTGAAAACGGCTCTGTGCCCACAAAGATCCTTTTTTCTGGTACTCATATCCAAGGCGTCTGACACATGAAATCAGAATAGCACAGATGTTAATAGCACAGATTCTGTGATCAGACAACCTAGTATCAGAATTATTTTTTTTAGAAATGAGGTCTCACTATGTTGCCCAGGCTGTCCTTGAACTCCTAGGCTAAAGCAATCCTTCTGCCTCAGACTGGGATTATAGGCATATGCCACTACACCCCGCCAGACCACTTAGTTTCAACTAATAAGTCTTCCACCTACTATCTAAGTGAATGTCAGCAAAATCTGAGTTCTCTGTGCCTCAATTTACAATTAAGTTACAGGTATACCTCAAAGATATTGCTGGCTCACTTCCAGACATGCCAATAAAGCAAATATTACAGTAAAGTGAATCACACTAATTTTTTGGTTCCCCAGTGCATATTAAAGTTATGTTTACACCATGCTGTAGTCTATAGAGTGTGAAACATTATGTCTAAAAAAGAGTGTACACACCTTAATTAAAAATATTTTATTGCTAAAAAATATTAATGATTATCTGAGTATTTAGCTAGTCATAATTGTTTTGCTGGTGGAGGGTCTTGCCTTAATGTTGATGGCTGTTGACTGATCAAGGTGGTGGTTGGTGAAAGTTGGGATGGCTGTGGCAATTTCTTAAAATAAGACAGTGTTGAAGTTTGGCACATCAATTGACTCTTTTGCAAAATTTTTCTCTGAAACATGCAATGCTGTAGATAGCATTTTACTCACAGTAGAGCTTCTTCTGAAATTGGAATGAATTCTCTCAAACCCTGCCACTGCTTTATCAACTATATCTATGTAATATTCTAAATTCTTTCTTGTCATTTCAATAATGTCCACCACATTTTCACTGGAAGTAGATTCCATCATAAGAAACCATTTCTTTGCTTGTCCATAAGAAGCAATTCAGCATCCATACAGTTTTGTCATGAGATTACAATAATTTAGGCCCATCCTCAGGCTCCACTTCCAATTCCAGTTCTCTTGCTGTTGCCACCACATCTGCAGTTACCTTCTCCACAGGACCAATCAGGTCTTGAACCCCTCAAAGTCATCTATAAAGTTTGGAATCAACCTCTCCCACACTCCCGTTAATGCTGATGTTTTGACCTCACATGAATCATGAATGTTCTTAATGGCATCTAGAGTGCTGAATCCTTTTCTGAAGATTTTCAATTTACTTTGCCAAGATCCATCAGAGGGAATCGCTATCTATGGAAGCTACAGCTCTACAAAATGTATTTCTTACATAATAAGACTTGAAAGTCAAAATTACTCCTCGATCCATGTGTTGAAGAATGGGTGCTGTGTTAGCAGCATAAAAATAATATTAATCTCCTTGTACATCTCCATCAGAGCCCTTGAGTGACTAGGTGCATTGTCAATGAGTAGCAGTATTTCGAAAGAAATCTTCTTTTCTGAGTAATCTCAACAGTAGGCTTAAAATATTCAATAAACCATGCTGTAAACAGATGTGCAGATGCGTTGTCACTAGAATTTGTTGTTCCATTTATAGAGAACGGGTAGAGTACATTTAGCACAATTCTTAAGCGCCATAGAAATTTTGAAATAATAAACGACTATTGACTCTAGCTTAAAGTTACCAGCTTCATTAGCCCTTAGCAAGAGAGTCAGCCTATCCTTTGAAGATTCGAAGCCAGGCATTGATTTCTCCCCTCTGGCTATGAGAGATGGCATCTTCTTCCAATATAAGACTGTTTCGTTAACACTGAAAACCTCTTGTTTAGTGTAGCCACCCTCATCCATTATCTTAGCTAGATCTGGATAACTTGCTACAGCTCTACATCCACACTTGCTGTTTCACTGTGCACCCTTACGTTAGGGAGACGGCTTCTTTTAGTCGGCCTCACAAATAAACCTCTGCTAGCTTTAAACTTTTCTTCCTCAGCTTTGGAGAGAGTTAGGGTCTTGCTCTGGATTAGGCTTTGGCCTAAGAAAATGTTGTGGCTGGTTTGATCTTCTGTTTGGACCACTAAAACTTTCTCCACATCAGCAGTCAGGCTATCTTGATTTCTTATCATTTATGTGCTCATAGGAGCAGCACCTTCAATTTTCTTCAAGAACTTTTCCTTTACGTTCACAACTTGTTCACTGTTTAGTGCCAGAGGCCTAGTTTTCAGCCTGTCTCTGCTTTCACATTTCTAGTTTGTTATTTGAAGTGAGAGATGTGTGGCTCTCCCTGTCACCTGAACATGTACCGGCCAGCCATTCTAGGGTTATTGGTTGGCCTAATTTTAATGTTGTTGTGTCTCAGGGAATAGGGACGCCCAAACAGAGGGTAAGAGATGGGGGAATGGCTGGTCAGTGGGGCAGTCAGAACTCACACAACATTTATCAGTTAAGTTCACCATCATATATGGGAGTGGTTCATAGTGCCCCCCAAAAATAACAACATTAACATCAAAGATCACTGATTAGAGATCACATAACATTCAATAATGAAAAATTTGAAATGTTACAAGAATTACGAAAATGTGACACAGAAACACAAAGTAATCACATGCTGTTAAAAAAAATGTTTAAAAAATGACACTGATAGATTTGCAGGGTTGCCACAAACCTTCGATTTGTAATACATGCAATATCTTCAAAGCACAATAAAGTGAGATATACCTATACTCTCTACCATCACTAGTACTTAATTCATAGAGATGTTGTGAAAATTAAAATCATCCATGTGAAAGTTGTTTAAAATTGTACTTGGAATGTAATGAACAAAAACAGGTAGTATGATGAAAGTCAACAAAAGTAATATGAGTAACATATTAACACTTTACTGGGAAAAGCCAATAGCTCCCCCAAATAAATTTTTCAGAGAATACAGTATATTTGAAAACAAAAATCAGATGTTTCCGAGCCTGATCTTTAGTGCTGATAAAATTTGAGAGCTATTGGAAATTAATGACAACTTACTGAGTTCCATTTCTGTGTTTCTGACATTAGTCTCAAAGCACATTTTTTATGCTTATGGTTCCTTCTTATTTTTTTCTTCAAAATAGAAATTATCCCATTTTAAAGGCTATGCAGAGTTAAATCACGTTATTTTTCAGACCAGAATCTCAGGTTCTATGAACATCATACGAAATATTCGAGAATGTGTTGCATATTCTGCATTTGCCCCTGGAGATCCTCTCAGCCCCAACCTGTGCTTTAGGATACCGAACTCAAATAAACACATTAACTGGGCAAACTTGGCCTCTGGCTCCCAGTTAATTCAGCCAATGGAAGGCACTGGCTGTGGTCAGAGGTACAGTGTTTAATTCATTGGTTCACTCCCTACCATGCCTTGGTTTGACAAAGGCTGCGTGCTCTATGTCTTTGTCCATGGCCCTTGTCAGGCAGGCCACAAAGTTTCAACAATCACCCTCCACTTGATCTTTCAGGCCTAAGAGTGGTGACAGCTTCCCAGTGCATATTTCACAACTCTCCTTTTTTTCCTTTAACCCTTTCTAAAGCTTTATAAACAGTCCTTTTGTTAAAGGCCCTTATTCCACCTTTCGAGTGTGCCTTCTGGGAGCCTGATTGTCATAGAGAACAATGATTGATCCAGAGAGACACAAAAGAGAACATCACAGTTTTGCAGATTACTGGGACTTGTCGACTATGTTACTGAGACATGACCTCTGGCCGTAAGGCCAAGTGGCCAAAAGATGAATGACATAGTATAAAATTTCTCAATACCAATACTGTAGTTACAGGATTTGGCAGAAATGGCTATCTGTACAGTAACTAATTCATGCTTTCCTACTAGAGTGAAGTTGTCATCAAAGGCTTGCTGCCCAGGCAAAAATTACATTTTTCTACCTCAACCTTTATATCCAAATAGGGGCATGTCGTTGGTGGGTGTGGCTGTGACACAGGTCCCACAGTCTGGCTTTCAAGAAGCAGGCGTGGATTTGTCATTGTCTATTTGCTTTTTCAGTGGATAAAAGTAAAGGACTCCAATGTCTCCCAAGAGGGAAGAATCCCAGGTCCTATTTGGAAGAAAGCTGTTTATTCACTAACCAGGATTACTGGTGCTAAAATGTTACGTGAGTGAGATACAAACTTTTATTGTGTTAAACACCTGACATTTTGAGGTTTACTTATCATGGCAACTAACATAATATACAGTATGGAAATTTACTTTAGGGATGAAATCCTTTCCTAGCTTTCTTGTTTAAGCCTACACAGCCATCTACCACTGTTTACATCCTGGTTTGCCCAAAGTGAGCTATCTTCATATTTTCATTATCCGGGTGTTCCCTGTGCTTTGTATCCTATACCAAATACATGCGCATTCTTTGGACTTATATCTTTTTCTTCTTAACTGTAATTCAGTGCTATCAACTGCAACACCTGCTACATCTTGGAAACCAGAGCAAAAATGTGCTATCGTTGGCCATTTTGAGTTGAGTTCTTTTTCATTTCTCATTTCCTCCTTTACCAAGTTGGGCTTTGGGTTAAACTTCGTAAACTTCCACTTTCTGGATGAAGATGCATCTATTCTATGCTTAAAACCAAACATCTTTTCTACTATTGTGAAAAAGTAGCCAATTTCATTTCTTTCTCCAACCTGCTCCTAACCACAAGAGGTGTTATTTGTGTCAGCCTCCCTTGGGGACTGCTTCACCTGTCAAAGCATCTCAGACATGCATGAGGAAGAAACATACGCCTCTTTGCAGTGGGATAATCCAATACCAAACACTAACCAGAAATGTCTGCCTTCCAACAAATGCTCGGGTAAACAGTTCTAATTATTTTGTATAAGACTTTAGAGTTTATGTTTGTTTTGTTTTCTATCATGAGCCTAAGATGTTTCTTCTACTCTGAGAAAACCTACCTAAGAGTATTATAATGTTCAGGAAATGCTAAATGAAATCAGTGGCGGAAGAGTAAGTAAAGGTGAAAAAGGAAAAAAGCAATGGACTTGACAAATATGTGGCATGTTCTCTCTCTCTCTCTCTCTCTCTCTCTCTCTCTCTCTCTCTCGGGAAAAAACAAAGAACTCGTAGATTTGAAAAATAAGTGAAAAAGTCATATAATTTTAATTATATTCATTAATGCATAAAACGCTCTGTAAAATTATCTGATAAATACTAAGAAATAAGAAGAAAACAAATGTTGAAAAATAGACATCTCATTGGCCTAGAGCTGTCTGCTATGGCGATCAGTTCTGTCTTTATTACTTAGTGTCTATATTAGTTTCTTTTTGTTAGTGTAGCAAGTCACCACAGACTTAGAGAATTAATACAACACAAATTTATTAACTTATAGGGCTAAGGGGCAAATGTCAAAATGGTTTGCACTGGGCCAAAACCAAGGTGTTGGCAGTGCTCTAGGGAAGAATTCTTTCCCTTGTTTTTTCTAGTTTCTAAAGCTGCATTTGTTGCCTTCTTTGGCTCATGGTCCCTTCTTCCATCTTCAAAGCCAACAGCATAACATCTTCAAACGTTTCTCTGCCTCCATCATCAGATCGTATGCTGTTCCTCTAATCTCCTGCACGCTGCTTATAACCCAGGCTAATTTTCCCATCCCCAAATCCCTGACTTAATGACATCTTCAGAGTCCCTTTGCCACATAAGGTAACATTTAGAGGTTCCAGGGATTAGGACATGGACATCTTGGGCAGGGGCATTATTCTGCCCACCATAATATCCAAAGATGAATTTTATCTATTTTTCTCTGATAGGTGTTATGAATATAACAAATCACACATTCTTCATTTTTTCTCCCTAAAGAGTTAGAAAATTAGCTGTAAAAATATTTTCCTCATCGAAAATTGTATATTTAAAAGGAAGTATCTTTGAATTAATCATAGTCAAGTGACACCGAAAAGAGACAGGGAGATGTGAGATAGCGTGCTTGCCCTCAAAACTTAAAAGCTTGCTACCTGGCTTGTGATAATCCCTAAAAGATTCCTGGAAAAGAATACATATAATTATTTAGTAAGCCATGACATATAGATAAGGATAACAGGAGTATATTATTAAATTTGTTTGATTTACTACTTTCATAATCACATGTATTTCAAATTACAAACTGCGTTTCTAAGTATTTGAGCATAGGTTCTCTTTTTCCTGTTACTCACAGTTGTAGATTCCAGGCCTCAACAATTCTCCAGTAGGAATGCCCGATGTTAACTCCTTCTGTTTCTCAGTCTCGCCCCATCCCTACCCCAACCCTTCATCTACTTTCTCTAACTCAATTTCATTGTCCCAACTTCATGTTTAGGAACATGGTGTCTTGTGATGGGGACTTCATGTATTTTCTGCATGGGATTATTAACAACGTCCATTTTCTTGGGCATCAAGTGTAAGTACAAAATGATATCTTCAAAATAATCTATATACATATATGTATTATATGTTACATATAGCTTTATACATAATTATATATGTATATCATTATACATAAAACTTTTGTGATTTATAAATGAATGAAGAATCAGTTAAGAAATATCTGCATGCATATAAATGATATAAAATAATGCCTTCCTAATTTAAATTATAGGACATTTATTTGATATAACTCTGAGCAGTTGGCTGCCACTGATAAGTTTCAATGATCAATTGCATGTTATTTAACTTAAATCTAATGCCATAGGTCTCTGGAAAAAACAATGCAAATAATTACTTATATTCTGATTCAACTTGTGAGTCATGTTAGCATGCCAAAGCATACAATTTGAAAGATTTCAGCGTATACCCTTTCATTTCTAATATATATTTATTCTAAAGTTGACTTTTTCAGATTATTTTAATGTGTTTCATTTTTTATTAGGCAAGATGTGATTTAAAATGTTTAATGCAAACCTGAGAGCTTTGTTTGGACCATATTTAACCACTTGCTTTATTCCTTTTATTTCAAATTGGAGACATGTCTTCATGTCTAGCAAGTGAAATTTTTGTAAATATAATAATTACAGAATGGCAGATTTCAGAAAAAGAACTAAGAACCTCTAACATCACTCATGCTAGCACTAAGAAAATATGCCTAGAAAGACAGAGGTAAAAGTTATTGTTTGGATAATTTTTCTTTCTTGTTTGCTTTGGCTTATTATTTCCCCATCTATAAAGCATCAGCTGGAAAGGAAGAATTATGATTTCTGAGAATGAGGAAGGGAAAATTCAGATTTGCTTTCACAAAGTACAGGAAGCTTTATCTTGTTCATGTAATTTTATGAGCGTAATTTTCCTTCTGGTTTTTAGAGGAATGTTTTAGAATTAGTAAGAGCTCAATCCAGTAATTGTTACCATGTCTATCTCCTCAAATAAAATTTCACAACCCAGCAAAAATGTTAGAAGTTCCAGAAAACTTTCCTTATTTCTCTCTACCCTCCCTCTGTACCTTACTTTAAAAAACTATTTTAAGCAAATGCTAGTCCATTTTTTAAGAGCTCACATATTCAATATTTGTTTATCAAACACACTTGAAATAAATCAATTGAAAGAGACCAGATAAGTCAATCAACATCCAGTAATCCAGTTTCTCCTGTAAAAACTGAGAACTTTAAATGACATATTGCCAAGCTCCATTCTAACTCTACAGTATTTAACTTGCATTGCAAATATCAAAAGATATGGTCACATTAATTCTATATAATTAATTTCACAGTTGTTTTACAAATATTAACTATTTGGAGTAAAAAGATAAACTTGAAGTACAAAAAGCATTTTCAATCAAAAACAGAATTAAGATGCAACATCTTGCAGTAGTATTATCAAGTGAATGGGATATATAATTTGTTTTTAATATAGAAATAAATCTATAGTGTATATTTGGCAACTATTACATAGCCAAAAATCATATAATACATACCAAGGATGTTTATAAAAGTACACTGTACATTTTTCATGTCCTTAAAAAGCTTGCTATCCATGTATACATAAATTTGTCTTCTTCTCTAATACATGAAATCTGTTTACATAAACCATAACAATCATGTTCCTAAGAAACTCTGGGTTATTGTAAACTGTATTAATTTTGACCCAGCAATACCACTTTTGGAAATTTCTCCTATAGATAAACCTGCACATGTAGCAATATGGAAAAAAAAAAGATTGGGAAAAATTCAATTGCCCACTATCGATAAGAGATCATTTAAATAAACAATGGTATATCCATACAATAGAATACCATGAAGCAAAATTCATAAATAAACAGAAAGAAAGAAAGAGAAAAGAAAAGAAAACAATGTCTTTAAGGCTTTTAGTAATTTCTGGAAAATTTTTACAAATAAAAGTTTTTGCTTTCTTTTATTTTTGTCCTAATAGGTACAAATATACACTTATAAAACTTAAATATCACTCTATAAATGTAAAATATATTTTTGTTTAGCTTTTGTTCAAGTGTATTGACTTTTAATTTTTGTTGTGTTGTTATCAACATGATCATTTGCCTAGGTCTTCTTAAACATTCTTAACATTTAAGGTTTTTTTAAAATGAGACCCATTACCATAACAGAACAGGTGTGTTAAGCAAGAAGCAGTTCCCTCACTTCAAGCATTCTTCCACATAACTAATTGCTTCTCCCCATTAGTTATATATTATGTTATGGCCAGTAGACTTTCAGTTATATTAATAAAAATCATGTTTAATTTTTAATAAATACTCCATTTTAATTATATTCCATTTTAATAAAGAATGTTACATCCAATTCTCTTAACGAAAACTTGCATTGTAAGAAAATGTCAAAACCTATATTTAAATTATATGCATATGTACCTTAGAAATGGAACGTTTCTAAAAATTATATCCTTTTATTCAACATTATCATTACATGAATATAATAAATATATTGTTCACATATATTATTAAAAGTGAGTTTATACATATCTGACAATAGAACTGGTAAAATTAATCATATTATATTTATATAAAAGAATCGCAATGCAGTAATTTAAAGAAGTCTTTTAAAACCATTGTTATTGACATGAAGATATGATTATGCAATATTTTCCCATGATAGAAGCAGATTTTAAAAAGTCATCTATAGAAAAATATATTTTCTTCCTAAAATTATATGTAAAATATATGTATATATACACATATATTTTATATACATATATAGAAAAAAGTTTCAGTAGATATAAACTAAATAACAAAAACCCTTACTTAAGTGGAAGGTTTCAAGGTATGTAGACTTAATTTCTAGATTTCTTATTATTTTTCATTTTCTCCTGTTTTTTTGCCATCTTACTTATGCTAATTTATTTTTATTTTAAAAATTCTTTAGTGTAAACTGTTTCTTAAGAAATCAGATTTTTAATTTGTTTTTACTGTTTATTTTCATTTTCCTAATTCATCAGTTAGGTATAATGTATAATATCTTATAACAAATATTTTTATTTCAGGGGCTTTGAAAGTATTTTGCTATTTTTCCCTGGTAATTATATTGTTTAGCCTTTATTCTTCACTTGCTGCAAATTGATTACAACCTCAACCTCAATAAAGCTGCAGTATTTTGCTTCCCATTTATGGTAGAACTCTAAAGAGAGGTCTCATTTTCCTTTCTCCAGTTTTATTACAGTTTTATGTAGTACGAGCTATTCAGACCATTCCGACAGTATTATAATAAACAAAGTGACAACAGCTTTTAAAATATAGCCAATCTAGAAAAAATTCCTCAGAATTTAAAATTTTAGTATTATACTTCAAATTTCTAAAAGGAAGATTATTATTTTTCAATGTTTGAACATGCCGTATTATTAATGGGATAAAATAAAGACCATCACTGTCCTGCTCTCTACTCTGGTTAGGTCCAACCTCTTGTTAAGAAAAGAGAAAATAATTCAAGCAACTGTCAGCCTGGGTGTTTTGTACTATCCGTAGATGAACAGAGTATAAACATCTACTTTCTCTAATCCATGGCTCTTACTTTCTGGTATTTTCTTCTCAGCAGCAATACTGATGAGTAAAACAGATCAAAATATGTAGATATGTAATGGAATGTTTTATTATGTATGCTGACTTGACCAGTTAACGAGAAGATGAACAATGCGCAGATGCAAATTGCTTTTTTCACACATAAATTGTATTCATCCACTTCATGACAGTATTTTCTATTAAGTGCACAGCCAAATTATATCCAAGTCTCCCTTTGAGGCAGAGCCAACTAGATCTTATGTGGACCAACTTAAATAACATTCACTTCATTTGCATTATTCTAATCATCTGTTACCCTAAAGCGGCACCATGAAAGAAGTGGAGTTTGACTGGTACAGTTATCATGACCAAGTTCAGCCTGTCTTGAACAGATTCCTTTTGTGATCTTGGTTACTTCATTTTTGTGGTTAAAGAAATGGAAGTCATCTTACAGTTCTGCCTATTTATTCTCCCTTTTGTTTTTCTATTTCTCTCTAAAAGACCTGATTGTTACTCCTAAAGGTCTGACTGATAGGTATGGGTATTTTTTAATTTTTAATTCACTAATTGATTTTTGATACTATTCCCTCTTTTTTATATAACAGCATGTCACTTAACAGCTGCAAGTATTAATATACCATAAACTTATTTTAAACAAATTATATAACTCTCCTCTATGTAGTAAGTGCAGCAGGCATAGCTTCTCAATGAAAAACTAATGGATATGGTGAGCAAAGGTCACAGAATACAAAGTAAACATACAAAAGTCAATTGTGTTTCTATCTACTAGCAATGAACATATGGACACCAAAATTAAAAATGCAGAACCATTTATATCTGTTCAAAAGAAATGAACAGATATAAATAAAATATTTTAAAAAAGAACAAATACAAAAAAATATAAATTTTCCTTAAGTTGATATACAGCTTTAATGAACTTTCTATCAAAATCTCACCAAGATTTGTTATAGATGATAGACAAGATTATTCTAAAACGTATATGGAAAGTCAAAAGAACTAAAAAACTTAAAACAATTTTAAAAGCAAAAATATAATAGTAGGGATCAATCTACCTGATTTCAAAACTTATCACAGAACTATATTAATCAAGGCTAGGTGTATTAGTGGGCAGATAGACAGCAATAAAATACAAGAAAGAATCCAGAAATAGACTCATACAAATATTCCCAACTGATTTTTGACCCAGGTGCAGAATCAGTCCAATAGAGAAGGATATCCTTTTCAACAAATGGTGCTGGAGAAATTAGATCTCCATAAGAAAAAAAAAAAAAAAAAACTCAAAATGGATCATAGTCTTAAATACAGAACATACAACTATAAAATTTTTAGAAAATATAGGATAAAATCTTCAGTCTAAGGGTAAGCGAAGAGTTCTTGGGGCTTGGCATTGAAAAAATGATTAATGAAAGGAAAAAATTGATAAGCTGAATTGATCTCAACAAAATTAAACACATGTACTCTGCAAAAGACACTCGGAAGAGGATAAAAAGACAAGTTACAGACTGGGAGTAAACACTTGCAAACCAATATCTGACAAAGGACTAGAAACTAGACTCAAAACTCAACAGTAAAAGACCAAACCATCCAATTAGAAAATGAAGGCCCAGCGCGGTGGCTCGCACCTGTAATCCTACCACTCCGGGAGGCCGAGGTGGGCGGATCGCCCTGAGCTCAGGAGTTCGAGACCAGCCTGAGCAAGAGAGAGACCCCATCTCTACCAAAAATAGAAAGAAATTAATTGGACAGCTAAAAATATATATAGAAAAAATTAGCCGGGCATGGTGGCACATGCCTGTAGTCCCAGCTACTCGGGAGGCTGAGGCAGTAGGATCGCTTGAGCCCAGGAGTTTGAGGTTGCTGTGAGCTAGGCTGACGCCATGGCACTCGCCCCAGGCAAGAGAGTGAGACTCTGTCTCAAAAAAAAAAAAAAAAAAGGAAATGAAAAAAAGTTTGCCAGAGTGGTTATATAGATATTAAATAAGTACAAGAAAAGATGTTTAATGTCATTAGCCATTATGGAAATGCAAATTAAAACCACAGTGAGATAGCACTACACACCTATCAGAATGGATAAAATAAAAACTAGGGACAACATCAAATGCTTGTAAAGCTACAGAGAAGCGAGATCACTTACCCATTCCTGGTGGGAATGTATTAATAAAATGCCTTAGCCACTCTGGAAAATAATGCAGCAATTTCTTAAAAATCTAAACTTGACACTTCCTTACGATACAGCAATTGCATTCCTGAGCATTTCCCTCAAAGAAATGAAAATTTATGTTCACACAAAATCCTGTACACAAATGTTTATAGAAGCTTTATTTGTAATGAGCAAAACCTGGAAACTACCCAGATGTCCTTTAGTGGGTGAATAATTAAACAGATTGTGGTAATCTATATCATGGAATTCTGCTTAAGAATAAAATATGGATGAACTATCTATTTATACAACAATCTGGATGAATCTTCAGAGAATTATTCTGAGTGGATAAAGCCAATTGCAAATGTTTACTGTAAGATCCCATTTATATAATATTATTGAAATGAGAAAAATTATAGAAATGAAACATAGGTTAGTGACTGCCAGGAGTTAAGGAGGGGTGAGGGCAAGAGAGAAGTGGGCATGCTTACAAACGTACAGTAAGATGGGTCCTCATGTTGCTAGAGAAGCTATGTGTCTTCACTGTATCAATACAAATATCCTGGCTGTGGCGCTGGACTATAATTTGTCAGATGACGCTGTTGGGAGAAAACGTCATCAAGAGTATGTGGGATCTCTCCTCATTATTCCCTACAGCTGTATGTTAATCCACAGTTACCTCAAATTAAAATTTTAGTTAAAAAGTAAGGACAGGAAGGGTTGGTAAATGGGTACAAAAATGCAGTTGGAATAACATCTAATGTTTGGTAATACAATAGGATAACAATAGTTAACAATAATTTATTGTATATTTCAAAATAACTAAAGGAGTGGATTTATAATAGAATGTTCTCAATGCAAAGAAGTGATAAATGTTTGAGGTGATGGATGTCACAATTACCTTGATTTGACCATTACAGATTGCATGCTTGTATTGAAAAAATCACATGTATCCCACAAATAAGTGTAACTATTATGTATACATAAAAGTTAAAAAGATGAGTGCACGAAACTTTTGTATGATGGACATGTTCATCATCCAGATTGTGGAGATGATTTACAATATGAGCATATGCATGAAAATGTATCAAATTGTACCCTTTAAATACGTGTAATTGCATACCTCAGTAAAGCTTCACCAAATTACAACAGCTATGACCTACTCTACCCCTAAAAAAAAATTTAACACATCTACTGAGCTGGAGAGTAAATTAATGAACTAGAAGATAAAACAGAAGTAATATACAAAATGCAAAAAGGAGTTGTGAAAAGATGGCAAAGTATAGAAAAGAGGGTGAGAGACACAGTACACCTGAGGAAGATTAGCGTATGTGTAATAGTTGACCCAAAAGCATTAATAGAACAGAATTGGACAAAAGTAATATTATAAGACATTTTGGATAAAAATTTTACAAAATTTATTAAAAACATGAAGCTACAAGCTCAAGAAATTCTATAAAAATCAAACAGGATAAATAAAATCAATACCCATGTCAAGAAAAATATTTAATAAGACAGGAATTGGTAGATAATTCATAATATAATTTTTGAAAAGAACTGGCTTAATAAGCTAACCCAAATAGTAAGAAAAGAAAACAAAAAATAATATAAAGAATAAGGTATTGAAATAAATTATAAAGCCAAAATAATTAAGGTCATGGGGTGCTGACATATGAATAGATAAGTAGATAGATTGAATGTAATTAAAACAGAAATATACCCACGTAGTTTATTAGAAATTTACAGTAAGTTACAGATGGTAACGAAAAGAGTATGGAGGAGTTATTCAATAAACAGCATATGAGACAACTGTGTAGCCATATGGGGAAAAAAATGTTGAAGATATACCTTCCAATTTACAACATAAGAAATTCCAGCTACATGAAAATGCAAGTGTAAATGTATACTTATAAAGTATAAATCTCACATATAAAATTCTTTTACTAAAAATGGCTTTAAAAAGATTGTATCTATGTGAGATAGACTACCACAAGCAAAGTCAAAAAACAAACTGGAAAAATGTAACTGATGCTCATATCATATAAAAATCTAACATCACCAATATGTAAGTGCACTAACAGTATGAGACAGCAGGGTTGGTTGCTACAAAAGCCTCATTGGACTCAAAATTACAGTGCTTACAAATCTACAATTTATTACAAGATGAGGATACATTTTAACAACAACATTAAAGTAAGAATATGTGTCAGCCAAAGTCTGTCTCACAAGAAGAGGCCCGGAGAGGTCAGGTGCAAGCACCTTTCCTTGCTCTGTAAGTGTCCAATCAGGACACAATTTCTCTCTGGGATCAGAAACCACCGACATGCACATAGGATATCTTAGTACCAAGGATCCCGAAATGGAGTCTCAGTTGGGGATTGTTATAATATATTAATATTTTGCTGATCACATAAGCATATTCTGCTAGGGAACCAAGCTCAGCAGAAGCCTTTTCTCAGGGTCTCCTAATCAGGACAAAGCATCAATCATATTGTCATCAATATACACTGCTGACAAGCTAATATAATCTGGCCGCCAAATTCTCAGACTCATGATTACAAAGCTACGCTGTAAATCCATATGTTTCTTGCCTTGTTTGGAGGTCAGTGCCATCTGGGAACTCTAGAAACACTGCTCAGGCTGATTCTAAGTCTGCCGAAATTAATTGTAACAGCACAGTAAGACAATAAGGAAAAGACTAGAAATGGGGAAAAATTACAAAGGATATACTCATAGACTTCACAGAAAAGGAAATATACATCTAACTTTTTTATATATATATATATATATATATATGAAAAGTTTCAGACTCAAACATAAAAAGATAACTGCAAATCATATGATATTGAGATACCATTTGCAACAACATTTTTGGAAGCTTATTTGGAAAGACCTAATACAATTTAAATGCGCACAAACTTTGACCTAGCAACTTATTTTAAAAATATACTTGCACATGTATGAGATTATGTATGACTAAAGTTCTTTATGCTGCATTTCCTTCTGTAGTATAAAAAGATTCCAAATAATCTAAAAGGCAATGGAAAATTACTAAAGTCAATCATGATGCTTCTACACAATGGAATCCTAAAAATGAGAAAGCTCTTTATGTACTGATATGGAATTCTGTCCAAGTGTATTTTAAGTGATAAAATAAAAGGTGCAAAACCATATAAACATATTGTTACCATTTATGTAAAAAGGAGAGAGGGAATTTTATGTTCATTAGCTTTCATTTGTAAAATTTCACTTCATTTATAAAATTCGAGATCTCTCTCAAGAATAAAAAAGAAATTGGTAAGCCTGGCTGCTTTGGGGAAGTGAAATTGAGTGAATAAAGAAACAAGTTGGGCTCGGTGCGATGGCTCACACCTGTAGTCCTAGTACTCTGGGAGGCTGGTGCAGGAGGATCGCTTAAGGTTGGGAGTTGGAGACCAGCCTGAGCAAGAGCAAGACCCCGTCTCTACCAAAAATAGAAAACAATTATCCGAGCACCGTGGCATGCACCGGTATTCCCAGCTACTCTGGAGGCTGAGGCGGGAGGATCACTTGCGCCCAGGAGTTGGAAGTTGTAGTGAGCTATGTTGACAGCACTGCACTCTAGCCACTGGGGTGACAGAGTGACACTCTGAAAAACAAACAGAGTGGCTCTGTGTATCCTTTATAGTTTTTGATTCTTGAACAATGTCAATTTTAAGCAAAAACCTAAAATAATGCAAATGCAAGTCTCAAAAATAATCAGTACTTTGCAGTTGTCTTTAGTCTGTGTTGAACAATTATTCTGCTATAAAATGTAAGTATTTTGTTAGAAATGATTGATGTTGTTTGAAGTGTTCCAGGTATCCACTCTTGCGATGAAGCAGCAAGAAAAACTCATGCAACAGGACAGAGCATTGATAAACTTTACACAGTGGAAGAGAAACCCTGCCCTTCAAATGAAATATTGCCAAACCTTGATGCAAAATTCTTTTAGTTCAGGTAACTGATGAAATAAATTTCCACTCTGCAGATCCAAATGTATGCATTGATTCCTCAAAAGAAAATAGTGACACATTTTATTCTCTGCCAAATTGTTAGCCAGGATTTTATATTAGGAGAGACATAATTTTGATCAGTTCAACTTTATTTGTAAGCTCCAATAGTATATGTGAAAACCACTAAGGTTACTAAAAAATGCAACTAAAGGAAATATCAAATGCTAAAGTGCTATGTGTGCAATTAGTAAGTCAGATTTAAAAAAATAAAAATTATCCAGTCACCCAAATTAGTAAGTATATCTTTAAGTCTAGCTCCAAATTTCCCAATATATTTAGTTTAGACATTACTTTAGATTCAAGTTTAGATAACTTTGAGAAGAAAAATTCATTTTGAAAATGAGAGTATTTGCCATAAAATTATTATAACAATGCAGGATTCATCTCTTTTTAAAAATTCCATAATTATTCCAGTTTAATTTTTTATATTCCTTATAAGCATTTCAAACCATAAACAGTCTATTTCTACCTATTGTTCTACCTGTTTGTCAAGTATCCTATGGTTACTTAATTAGCATCTATTAATACTTGTACGTATAATTTAGAAAATTAACTTCCCTGTAGTGAATGCCATTTACATAATAACTGCTAATGAGAGAGGTCATAATCTACTCTAGTTCCTTCTGATTGAAATTTAATCAAGTAAATGTTTGACAAACTCACTGTTTTTATGTATAGCAGGCTTTTGCCAGCTTGAGTTAGGCCCATCTCTGAGCCACCAACCTTGAAAACAGTGACAATATCCACTTATTCTCCAACCCCTCAAATATCATCATCAACATTATTTATGGTATAAATTTAATAATGTTCAGGATGCTTATTAGTATGGATGCCAAACAAAGGATATTGAAGAGCCCTAAAAACTCAACATCTGGGCCATGGAAACTAATACTATTTCTTACCCTAAATACAAGGTCTTTCTCTAAAAACCAGAGTTCTAGAAGTTTCAGTCCTTCCCTTTATGAAACTGTGCCAGAGCCACTTGGCCAAACTCTGGCTCTTTGATTCCCTTTTTATACATTGGATCATCCTTCTTTTGTGAATACATTCTTTCTTAAGGCAGGTTCTATAAAACTGATTAAAAATTAAGGCTTACTTATTGGAGTCCTAAAATAATCGTGTTGTTCATTTATATTCTTCTTTGATTTTCCTCACCTACTCATTTTCAAATCACTCCTTACAGTACATTATTTGTTTTTTCCATTATATATGAAATATTTTCTTGTTTTACTCTCAGAATTTAAACATTAACTTAAGACAGATTACTCAACCCATCAAATAGTCCACAACATTTCCAGCTAAATTGAGGCAGTAAGATTAACAGACATAAAACAATGAGCAAACAAGTGAAGACTATAAATGTTGTGAATTCGAAGAAAGGAAAGATTGATAAAACCAGAATAATCAGATTATTTTTATAGAATAGAAAAAATTCAGGTAATTTTATCCCCAAATTAATTTTATTTAAACTAATTTAAAGACTCATTGCAGGTAGAAATTACTATATAAATCTTACTGTATTCTGCTTCAAAGAAGCTGAAATTGATAAGTGCTACATTATGTGAACCATTCTGTTAGTGTTCAGTTTCTCTAAGGGTGATGTAAGGGGTTATTTTGGGAAAATACCCTACTGATATTTTACAATGATAACAAAGAAAAATGTTTGTATTCAAAGCCTGTCATTGCCGCCCTTGTCCAGACAACTGGATTCAGAATGGAGAAAGTTGTTACTATGTATTTGAAGATTGGCAGACTTGGCACACCAGTAAAGGGAAATGTTCAAAGGCTGGTTCCACACTTCTACAAATAGGCAGCAAAGAAGAAATGGTAAACCCTGTTTTATGGTCTCACATTATTCTGAAAATACCATGTTACTTGTTAAAAGAAAGCATAAATTCTCATCAGATAGAATTCCTTAATATTCTATAACAGTAGCGTATTTGTTAAAAGAAAGGTTTAAAAGAGACAAAGTAGGAATTCGTATGGTTTGTTTTCCCTTTAATAAGAGAAACATAAAAACAGTATGGTTATTTAAAAATCGAGACTATGCTAGTTCTATGTCCTTGGTTAACAAAAAAGGGTTGGGAATAAAAGGAATGTCATTTTCTGGCATGCTAATTCACTCCAAGATATACATGCATTATAATTGCATGTATATTTTAAATGTATTATTTTCAATGCTGTAGGGAAATATAACCTATTAGTCTTGCAATTATAAAGAAAAATAAGTATAAAAACTGGGGTGATTCCATGAAATGGATAGGTCTATAAAAATAAATATTTGCCAAATGAAATATTTAATTGGCATTAAACTGAGTTTACTAACATCTTAGGTAAACAAGATGTTTCCCTGATACCATTCTACCCATAAATATTTATGAAATAGAATGCATAACTACACATTTATTTCTGACCCTATGAAAAATGTATACCTGTTATATTCAGTAATTAATCAGAGTTCATTTCTACAAGAATAAGGAGAAAACAATTTGTTAAAGATATGCAGTAAACCAAGAAGACGAGAACTAAATTATTACAACTATGGGTTCAAAAAATTATTTTCTGTGAAAACTTGATGACAAAAATTAGAAATGTTTCTTTTGACAAAATACGTTTACAATTAAATTGCTTCTGGACTTTCCTAAACTATTTCCCATATTGAAGTATACTGGATTACTATGTGGTCTATGATGTCAAGGATATTTTTACTTCTGACTTCTGATAATGAAGGTTTAGTATAACACTTACCTTTTTTTGACATATTCTATCTGCCAGACTCTCAATCTACGGAAACAATACTAATCCCAGCAGCCTATTGTTTCCACAGTCCTTACCGCCGCACTGATTATATAGCATTAGAAAAGTCTAGAAAATGTATCCTCGCTTTTTTAAAATACTTTCTTTCTCCGACTTTCAAGTTTCCATTAATTTCTAGCTAGGCAAAATGTCATACTTTATATTTCAATGTAGTTTGTTTGTTTTTCTCAGTTCACAGTTCAGGCCTTGTTTCTTACAGGATTTTATCACTGGCAGCTTGAGGAAGATCAAAAGAAGCCATGGTTACTGGGTGGGGCTGTCTCAGGGTGGACCCAGCAGCCCTTGGCTTTGGCAAGATGGCTCTGCTCCTTCCCCTGACCTGTAAGTCTCTGAGGAAATGTTACAAGACAAATTAGAAACATGAGGGAACTCAAAAGTGTACTTTACTTTATACCTTAGATTTCCTCCAGGAGGCTTAAGCAGTTTGCTAATTTTACAGAATGCTGACTGGAATTAAACTAATGTAATTAAGAGTAGCTTCGATGCTTCTAAATCTTTCTCCTTCTCAGCCTGGCTGTCATCCTCCAGAAAAATCAAACCAAAATTTGTCTGAATGAACAATGTAATTATCGACCACATTCCCTTTGTATCACTTAACGTCTAGAGAGTGTTAAGGAAAAACTTTTTTTTTCTTTTTTTAAAGAGACACTGTACCCCTTTGTCACCCTGGCTGGAGTGTAGTGGCCTCATCATAGTTCACTGTAGCCTGGAACGACTGTCTCAAGTGATCTTCCGCCTCAGCCTCCAGAGTAGCTGGGACTACAGGCCCAGGCCACCATGCCTGGCTAATTTTTTTTTTGTAGAGACTAGAGCACCTCACCATGTTGCCAAGGCTGGTCTCGCACTCTAGTCTCAAGTGATCTTCCTGCCTTGGCCTCCCAAAGTGTTGGAATTACAGGCATAAGCCACTGTGCCCATGCTGGAATAACTATTAGCAATTTCCATATTAAGCTTTTCAGATAGAACTGGGAAGACTGGTGAACAGAATCAGGTGCTTTAGTATTTTGGGAATTAAGTGTCAGGAAAGAGATTGTAATTTAGAATATTTTTTTATGTGCTGTTTGTTCACATTAACATTTTTTTTTTTTTGAGCGCACACAGCTGTTACTGAAGGAGAATGAAACCGCCATAGGAAGGTGTCATATTAATGCAAAATAAAGCAAACCAAAAAACTACACACCTCTTATTACTTACCCACAAGGGCATCACTATAATCCCCAAATCTAACCTCAGAAACACTGACTTGCCTTTGCAGGCTGCAAACAGAGAGATTCCCATCAACTAATCAGGTTTGTGGATACCTCAAAGACAATTCCCTTCTTTTAGCGAACTGCAGCTCTTGGAAGTATTTTATCTGTGAGAAGTATGCGTTAAGATCCTCTGCCTGAAAGAAATGATGCTCAAAGTGATCTATCACTAGTATTTGGAACAGACCATTGGAAAACTTGTCACAAAAAGTGTAAGAACAACTACAGAAGTAAATCATTGTGTGGGCAATGAAACTAGCTCCTTGGGACTCAAATTTGTTTTTGCATTTGCACTTGGTAATATTCTTCGATACTTTCTCGATTTCATTTGACATGGTTCAAAATTCCAAGACTAAAATTGAGTCAGAGCTACCGAGGACAAAACCCTGAAGAGTTGAGAATAAACAAAAGGAAATCACTTCTATTTTTTTTTTTAAGTCCAGAATAAATGTAAATTTCACCCAGAAATCTATAAGTCATTGGGGGAGGTGGTGTGATTCTAGCTGATTGATATTTTTTAAAATAAATAAATAAATTGGGCCTTTTAAACCCACTGTCTGCCCATTGCCTTTTCTGCATATTTTCTAGGCTTTCAGACATTATGTTATCAGACTGATAGAATGGGGGCACAGAGATACGGATTTCTAAACTGGAAGGAGGGCAGGCTTCTATCAGCAGACTGTCAGACAATGTCCTTTTTAGGACTTCATTATTCCACTAGAGAGATAAACTACTAGAATTTCACACAAGTGAAAGAAATAGTTAAGATGCCAGTATCAGTGTGTCCTTCAGGAAAGGACAACCATAAGCTCCCTCTTACTGACCATTCTCACCAGTCAAATCAAAGGGCTTAGGGTCTGGACTCTCAAGGTTAACACTCCAGCACTTTTAACTGCATCTCTCAATGCCTGCGTTTTCTTATTGTAAAATAATAGGACTTCAAAATATTGTTCGAGGATGACATTAGAGATATATGTAAGTACTGAGACGTGTCTTGCACAGAGTCGAACAGTCTATCAGTGCTCAATATGGTACATCACCAGTCATCTCTAGGCATCAACCTTATTTGTGAATTCCAGGTAAAAAAGATCCCTTTTTCTGCTCATGTTGCAGGGATATGGAGAAGATAAAGTTTATATGTAAAACGTCATCAACTCTCGGGAGAGAGTATCTGTTTTAAAGTTAGTGAATCCTCTTCAAGTAAATCTGTAAGTAAATCGATAGACAATCTCTGCCCTAGGTTTGTGAGCTCCTTGAAGCATGGACTGTTTTGTTCCCAAGAGACAGTTAATATGAGAGTACCTTGTGATCTACAGGAAGAAAAGATTCCCTAACTATTATTATTATATTACTTTTATACCACTAATTATCCCTAGGAACAACACCTTACCATAGAGTAGACCCTCAATTAATATTTGCTAAGTTCAGTATAATTTTATTTAATACTTCATTTCTCACAAGGTATAGCTGACATAACCTTAGATTATCATCTTTTCTTCCTGAGAATAAAGGCATCACTTAAGTAACCGAATTAAAAATAAAACCCAATTTACCGAGGCAGTGAAAACTATTTAAATGAAACCAAAGGTCCTTTTACCTAAAGGTCTTTCTACAATGGGTAAGGTCCTTTAAGGATGAGAAGCACATGTGTTTTTCTTTATTTACCCCTGACCTGGAATTTAAATGATGGGAGTTTCAATAAAAGACATTTTCTCTAGGTTTTGTGTGTGTGTGTGTGCTCTGAACCTGTAAAAGGAGAATAGCAGAGAAAACACAGTACAAGTTGTCTCCTGTGTTTGGTTTTCACAGCTGACAGCTGGCAGCTGAATATAATATCCAGGAATAAAGGAGAAACAATAGCAGTTTTGAGCAGTAAAGACTGTTTGTCTTCAAGATTCTTAAAAGTATTGTCATGGACCTATGTTTGGAGAAAGGATAGGAAGCATTTATAATTCGTCTTTAAAAACGTACAATGAAGCAAAAGGCAAACATCCTTCAGCTGATGTCATCCCACCAATATACGATGCAGTATTTACAAGTTAGAATTTTATCTGCAGTGCAGCTGACATATACTCCTATCAATTTTCCTCAGCAGCAATACCGCTTTCCACAGAAATGCTGCGGGTGGAAGACTTTCCCTGCATGTTGTTTTTGGCCCAGGATACCCAGGCTTTTTAAAGGCAGTTTGCTCTGGGGTAACGAGTTTTATATCCTAGTCCCACCGATAATGACTCGGTTATCTTTGATCCATCTCACTGAGTTCCAAGTTAGCTTTCAAAAAAGGAAAAGAAAAGGAAAAAAAGAAACTGTCCTACAAATGTCAAGAGGCTTTGTTATATGGTAAGGTTAAAGTACATTAAATGTATAGAAGGAACAACATTAGAATAATAATATTGGTAGAATAATAATAATAGATATTATTAGTCTAGAAATCCATTCATACAATGAACCTTGTACAAAAGTCATGCACACTTTAAATCAGATTATGTTGCTGTTTGTATTCTTCAAAAACTACATGAATCCCTCTACAGAGGATGCGACTTACAAATATTAAGGCCAGCCTTGAGACAACCCACTAGACTCTTCTACTTAGTTTATAATCTACTTGCATCCCCAAAATAAAACCTCCCCATTACCCTTCTCACACTTCCTGCTGCTACAGGGATCATGACCTGTTTCCTGTTGATAAATCCTGAGAGCTTGGTTCAATATCCTCAGGAAAAGAAATAGCTCACTGTGTACTCTGGGAAATTCAGCTCTACCAGGAAGCCTGCGTTCCCCATTTGACTTTTCCTGCAATTTCTTCACAATTACCTACGCAAATGAGAGCCTAGAAGCGGAAAATATTCGCATGTAAAAAACCAATTATGTGATGCTCATCTCTGATTCTCAACTGAATGTTGTTCTCAGCAAAGCAGATTTTAAAATTCATTTTATAATTACTTCCTATTCTTAAAAATGAAAAAAAAAGTTCATGGAGAAAATGTTGCACCATACTCTTTTTCTGTTGTTTTGAAATGCTTGTTCATATTGTAACAATATTGTGAGTTTTGTTATATGGACAAGGGAATTGAAGGCAAAGATGAAGAGAAGTAAGCTCAAAAAAATAAAGTACGTGAAATAAATGCCATTTTTTTCCTCCTCACCATCTAAAGTGGCATTTTTCCTTAGCTCCAGATTTCGAGTGAGGATACTATTCAACATTCACTCTCCATGTGAATGGAGACTCTTCAAAGCAATGGTACTTAAAGAAACACTTGTCTTCCCTCCCCGAGCTAGACTGCAGTTACATAGGATGCTGGTAGTCAAAACTTAAAACGAGTGCCACGTTCTTACTTACAACCTAGTCCACAAAAACACTTGACTTTCTGATGTTAACCATATTTTCTTTCTGCAGCAGCAAGGCTTAAATAACAATTGCTTAACTACAGACTTAATCCTTATTTTTTGTTATGTAGCTATTACATTAACCACTTTCATTGAAAATCTGCATTCATCATAGAAAATATTTGGTAATAATATCCTTAGCTCCCCAATGTAGGCACACCCCTCTACAATTTGTTCATAAACACAGATCTCTGAAGAAGGTTATTTATGCTTGTTTGTGTTCCCCTATGTTTAAAAATGAATCACCAAATCATCGTTTTACATTTTCTTGATTTCCCTTACATTTTATATTGCAATTTATATTATGAAACTAATTCCACATTTACCTCATTTCAACTAACAGTAACATTATGAGGAAATTATAAATAATTCCCCTTCACACTTAATGAAATAAGCTCCACGAAGTAAAGTGATTTGCCCAGTAAGTAAATAACAGGTCCAAAACCCTCATTGTCTGCCAACGAATGCAGTTCTTTTTGCACGACACAAAAAATCAACAAATTTGTTCAATACTGAATTTTTTTTTTTAGCTAATTAACAGAAAATTAAAAGGAAAATTCTCAAGGAAGAATCTACAAGTAAACTTTGCTAAGTGACAATCTTATGAAATGAAGTCTTATGAAAACAAACACACGTATTCTTTTTATCATGATTGCTAACTTTGTCATTTCACTGTGAGATAGATGTTTACTGAAAATAAACTGAAGCACTTCAGTTTCCACTGTTGAACAATAAAGATTTATAATATGTTATCCTTTTCTAGTGTTAAACCCCTAAAATTGATTTATCTATAAACCAATAAAGTCAGTGGTTGCAATGGTGCTATGTGCAATGACCAATGATTCCCGTTATGTTTGTGAATATGGTCATCTTGAGAAAGAAGTGCCTAGCCAAGGAGCCAGCCATGCAGATGGCAATGTCTCTCCTTCATTTCCCATGACCCAGTTGGAAATCATGTGCCCTGTTGCAGCTCAGTTTACTCATCATCCATGTGTTGATGCCATAAGCCTGCCCTGAAAGATTTCACTTTAGGGAAGTGTTAAAACCATCCTCTTGAAGACAACATGTATTTTGAAGACTTCTTACTGTTCCCAAATAATCACATAATGAGTACTCTTACAGAGTTCCCACATACTCTCAGCAAGACATAAACAATCAAAACAATGATTGCTGTTATGATTTGAAAAGCATTCCCATGCTGAATTTTTCCCCGAGCCACAAAAAATCCATTCTAAAATCATACACTTCACAGTATTTACATTTATTATTAAATCTTCAGTACCTGAAAGACATAAATATGGATCAAATGGAAGAGAACAGGAACTAAAAGCAAACTA
This sequence comes from Indri indri, assembly GCA_004363605.1. Lineage (NCBI taxonomy): Eukaryota > Metazoa > Chordata > Mammalia > Primates > Indriidae > Indri > Indri indri. The sequence goes on from RJWJ010001661.1 coordinate 66,733, forward strand.
TCACAGGTGCACATTAAGAAATTGAATTTTTCTGGTCTTCAGTCTCTCTGAAAGAAGTATTGGGGACAGAAATTCTGATATGGAACTGAGTTGAAATATTTCTTTCCTGGGAGAAATTCCTATGGAACGGAGACAATTATTGGAGTCTTAATGGACATAGGGAGGCATGTTTATAACATTCTGAGATTCTCACAACAAGAGATATCCCAGTTGGGAAGCAGGCCATGGACATAGCAGGTGGGATTTTTATTGAGAGATTGGGAAGGGAAAAGTATGAACTGAAACAAAAAGAACTCCTTGTGTATTTGGTGGCACAATCTTGGGAATGACTGCTAATCTCTCATGGATTTCTTGACTGTTGGGACAAAGGATGTTACTTCCATTTATTTGTCCTACTTCAAAAAGTTTCTCACTTCTCCAAGTGTAAGGAAGATGTAGAAACAGGGACATGATATTAGATGCTGAGAAGAAAGAAAACTAGAAAGTTAACTATAAGTCAAAAAGGTAGATTACAATATGATAATGATCTGGAACCAGCTGGTGGTATATAAATAGGACTTCTTGTGCCTGGTAAACCAAAGTCAGAAATGCTGGTGATCCTGAACAGGACACATGGCAGCCCTTCTTGTACTAGCAGAGAGACTGTCTTTCCTGACGATTCTTTTCCAAGTATCCCCTGCATTGGCCTTGCTGGGCTTGACTCCTTTGTTGGAAGGTGCAGCTGGAGAGTGGATTACCTCCATCTGAAGGCTCAGGGAAGCTAATGGAGCATCTCGGGCTTCACAAGTGCCGCCGTCCTCTCACATGCACACCGCCTCAACTCTCTGCAGTCCTTTGAGAAAGCCTTTCCGTTGAGGATGGTCACACAGTCCCTGCTTCTTGGAATGGTGACATCTATGACAATATCAAACCTTTAAAAACGGGAGGAAAGTTAATTCAATCAACATTTATTTCTAAAATGAAATATTAAGTACCCAGAAAGTACACAGGAGTCTTCCTAGGGTGATATTTTTTCCCATTTGTTTTTTATTTGGACATGTTCATGGAGTGTAAGTATAATTTTGCTACCCTGAAGCAACACACATTGTACCCACCAAACAACTTCCCTAGGGTGATAAAATTATAGACTAGATGCCCAGAGTGAGTTTACTGGGAACATGGGGTCACCAAGCTCTTTCTTTTCAGCACCTCAATTTCCATATTCATTCTTAGAAACAGCGAGTCACTCAAAACAACAAAAATCATTTCTAATTAAAACTAAGATACATGTTCTAATCCAAACTTACATGATTTTTCTACCATTTAAAAAGTTGTTCACCTTCTCAGTTTATTTAACTAACATACATTTATTAAAATATAAATGATTTCATTGAATATGTCCTGTAAATATGCCCTGTCTCGTGGGAGAATAAATGTTATATTGCATCTATGGAAGAAGGGTGTCTGTTCAAACATGGCTTTGGCCAGGCGTGGTGGCTCACGCTTGTAATCTTAGCACTCTGGGAGGCCGGGGCGGATGGATCGTTTGAGCTCAGGAGTTCGAGACCAGCCTGAGCAAGAGCGAGACGCCATCTCTACTAAAAATAGAAAGAAATTAGATGGACAACTAAAAATATATAGGAAAAAAAATTAGCCGGGCCTGGTGACACGTGCCTGTAGTTCCGGCTACTCGGGAGGCTGAGGCAGAAGGATTGCTGAGGTTGCTGTGAGCTAGGCTGATGCCACAGCACTCTAGCCCGGGCAACAGAGTGAAACTCTGTCTCAAAAGAAACAAACAAACAAACAAACATGGCTTTAAATGTAACATACTTTGACACAGAAATTACATTTTCTTATTTCAAAGAATACCCTTGCATATTCCTATCTAAATGCTCGCATTATAAATAAAATGCTTTATAATATTGCTGTTTATATTGTCAGCAAATCTATTCTAAAAGACTGTATTTTTAAAGATGTACTCTCTATTTCACTGCATAGAAAGCCATGAAATCCTAGGTCTTATCCTATCGCTGGGTGTTGACAAGTTGTGTGACCTTAGGCAACCACCATTATGACCTGAGCTCCTGAGCTTTATTTTACTCATCCATAAAGGTCCCTCTCTCACCCTCTGTCTCTCTCCCCGTGACCCCTGTTCATGGTGAATCTAACACACTTCTAAAGGCAGCAAGGGAACTATCCCTGATATTTTACTAATGCTATGTATCTGTCTCCCTCACTGGTTATAAGCAGTTCAAGAGTGAGTATTATGGTTCAAACATCTTTGGACATCCTCCCACAAACACAGTATCCAGTACAAAGCAGATGTTTGATTAATGCTTGCTGAACCAAACTGTTGAACCCTATAACTCAAACAAAATCTCTTTAATAAATGCCTTTTCCATAAAATGTTCTGAAGGCTTACAGTTCAAGGGAGTAAGGGGATCCATCCATCCACAGCCAGGCCTTGCCACTGCCGTCGCGGGAAAGCCCTGTCCAATAAGAGTAGAAAAACTCAGAGTAGCTCTGAGGCATGGCAAACTCCTGTGAAAGGCACATAAGAAAACCTTGAGCTTTAGAGGTGTTATTACATACGTGTACACAGATGTGTGGGGTCAGCACTTTTCATAGCAGAATTCACGAATCTGGCCTCACATAGATGATAGTACATGTAAGAGAAAAAGCATCTGTGCTGAGGTCAGTGAGAAATTTGTCCACGTTGAACTTATTTTGTCTCAGTAAGAATGGAATACATACCGATATTCTGAAACCAGGAATCATATCGACTAAGATTTATACATGACATTATTTTCAAGGCACAGTTAACACTAAGACTGACACAAAAAATATGGGAGACAGATTTATAAAGAGAGGTGGAGTGATCCTTGGAAATGGAAGAATATGGAAGAAAAAGTGCAGGAATGTAGTAGCATCCTTTACAAATACCTGGCAAAGGAATTGACTGGGCATGAGAAAAGAATAGTGAACGTACTTTAAGGCAAAAAAAAAAAAGTAAAAGAAGGATTTGAAAGGATGATTTATGTCTCAGACTAGGAGGGGAGAAAGAGAAATTTTTAAATTTTCATGTATAGTATAATATGGACACATATCATCATACACATGATAATTCCTTTTCTAATATCCACACTGAACATAAATCCACATTTAAAAGGTTATTTATTTCCTTCTATTTAGTCGTACTCTGCACTCCTAGTATCTTTAACATAGAAATTATCTAAATTTATCATAATTATCCATTTTTATGTCTTTCCTTTTATCATACAACGATTTGGACAAGGACATATGCTTGGTTGTATTATTATATCCTCAATCCCTCAGATAATGTTATATATTGATTCAATAAGAGATTATTAGATACATAAATAAAATTATTACTAAGCAATCGTCATAGAGTAAGTAGGTGAAAAGAACTGTAGTTGAAAATGCTGTTTCCAATTAAAATGGACCTCTTCGAAGTTCTGAAAATAAATCATACGAAAGTAATTTAAATATATACAAACATATGAAGTTTGTGAGATAAAATAACCACATAGCTTTCACAACAAAACTTCCCACCATTGCGCATAGTGTAGTTCAATAATATACCTGAGTCCTCAGTATGTGTTGGAGGCAGCGGAAACAAAGAGAATAAGAAAAATTAGGAAAGTTTATGCCATGAAACATTGTCTTAAAGAAATTGTTTCCTTTTATGCCTAAATTGAGTTATCAATTATGGGTAAAAAACTATTTTAGTAGATGAGAGAGACTGCAGAGGTTCATTGATCACAGATTTCAGGAAGTGGGTGGAAATTTAGATGTAACTGGAATAACATTAAGAATTTATATAGTGATCTGGGCATTTAATTCAATTAAATAACTCTTTGTTGATGACTTATTCTGTGCCAAGATTTCTGATGAATTCTAGAAAAACAATGATATATAAGTAATGACCACATGGTTTAGAAATTCAAACCAAAGGCAATAATAAATATGAGAGAAAGGGGAATAATCACATCATTTTAATAGTATACTTTAATTATATGTATTTAATATGCCAATCTGTAATTTTATTTGCCTTGACCAGTCTATCTTAAGCTGTAAACTTCTGGAAGGCAAGATACATATTTGCTGATTATGGTAATGATTTAATTAAATATTTTTCAATTTAATGCTATGTCACTTTTATACTAGAGAACAGGCAGTAATATTTTCATCATTCTGACACTGCATTTATTCCCTTCTCACCCAAACCAAAAGAGGTAAGAAATGAAGGCATTCCCTGTTTGCTTTCTAACTGAGGGGGAAGTTTGAAAAGATTTTTCTCCTGTTTCTAAGAGGTGGGTATTTGTGGAGAACATAACTTCTTTTAGATACTGCTGGGCATCATTCAAAGCAATAGGAATAAGACTTGCGTCTTCAATGTACTAAGTGGGAAAATCTGTGGACCAATACCCTTGATCCTTAGAATCTTGTCTAGCTCCTTTAAGGCCTCTTTCTGAGCATCCTTCAAACACTGAAAAGCCTCAGGATCTTACCAGCACTTCTTGTGTGTTTATCTTCAGCATGGTGGAGTTCTCAGCAATGCAGAAATGTTCACAGCCTTGCCAACTTCTAATCTCTCTGTAGAACTGGTAGCACTTATCTCCATGCCATTTCCATTTTTCTGGGCAAGGGCTGCACCTGTGTCCTTGGAAAGAAACCAACTTTACCCAGGTCTGCTGTGTTTCCTCTCTTTAAATTATATAGTATTTGATGTCTCAAGAAAAAAACTGATTCCCTTTCTCTTAGATTTTTAAGTAACTGCCTAGGCAATGATAACTATAAATATTTACAAAAGATCCACTACATGCAAGAAATTATAACTGGTGCTGAGCATACAGTAGAAATGAAAAGAGACACTAACTGCTTACACCTGGTATGAAATCTAGTAATGAATGACTGGATCTTCCTTGCCACTCACCTATGTAATTCAGCACATGAAGAAATTTTATTTCATAAAGCTGTTTGTATGTTCAGAAACTGAAAATGCATTGTATTCAAAAAACAAAGCTTCTAAAAGTTTGCTCTTCAAAATCCTCTTATATAACAGAAAATGGGATTTTTTTTTTTAAATACAGTATATACCAACATGATATGGGTCTTTTCTTACTCTAAACAAAAATAAATAAAATTTTTTAAAAATACTAAGATAAGCATGAAATCAGAGTGATAAACCTCCATGTGTCAGAAATTAAGCTGAGCATCCAAGCCAGAGAAGCATCCACATGGACTATGTGGGTAGCAGTTGCAAATACAGGAACTGGGCCCTGAGAGTCATGGTTTTAACATCTATGTGGGTACATGGCCTTGGTATTTTAGAATTACGGACCTGTAATTGAATCTCTTGCAGATTTGTGGTGGGGTAGGAACTGAAATCATAACTCCAATGGTTTCATTATTTTAAAAGCAATCAGTGTAAAAATGGTAACATGTTAAAATCTGAGTAGTCAATGCACAGATAGGTATTATGTCATTGTTTGTTATTTCCTTATATATTTGAAATATTTTATAAGGTGAAACAAAATTTTAAGTAAATAAATTAGTAGGTTATCTTTGTCATGTTATGATATTCCCACGTTACCGTGGAATTCAATAGCTTTTGTGCTCTATCAGTTCTGTTTGTCTCAAAATTCTGCCAGAAGGAATATAACAAACCGGGACAGACTCAGGCAGAAATAAAGGGAGCTTCAGACTTCCCATACAAGAATGGGAATGATGCTTACCTAAAAGGATTGTTGTAATGAGGAATAAACTCAATAAATGCTACAAACATATTAGTAATTATATCAGCTTAATGGATGTATAAACACTAGCTGAGTAGAAGGATAGACGGATGAATAATGGGGAAAAGTAAAAATTGAAAAGTAGCAGAATAAAACAAAATTAACATCTAACCAAAACTAAGAATGTTTATGAGAATAGGAACAACATTGATACATTTGCATGCAGATTTTATATTTAAACTAAATATGGTTTATTTGCATAGCTTCTTTTTTTGTTTATTTTTATACAGCTAGATGAAAGCTCCAGAGACCTTTGGTTTGGTTTCAGAGAAACCTGGGTTATTTTTTTGAAGATATAGTACCCAACAAAAAAAAGCAGGCACACCTGGTTGTGAGAAAAATAAGAAAAGATAGGAAATAATGGCCAGTGAGATCACTAGTCATGTGGTAAAGAATCACTTAGAGAAGCGGAAATGTGCCTAAGGATATTATTTACTGGGCAACCACACAATCAGAGTGTCTGCTTACAGTGGGAAGTGGTGGGTGTATGGAAGACTAGGGGACTTGGTCCTATTTCAGAGTTTCTAAAAGATAAATAAAAAGGGAAACTATCATGAGAGCAAACAGACAACCTACAGAATGGAATGAAATATTCGCATGTTACACATCTGATAAAGGGCTGATAACTAGAATCTATAAAGACCTCAGGAAAATCAGCAAGAAAAAAATCAAACAACCCTATCAAAAAGTGGACAAAGGACATGAACAGAAACTTTTCAAAAGAAGATAGACTAATGGCCAATGAACATACGAAAAAATGCTCAACACCTCTAATCATCAAGGAAATGCAAATCAAAACCACAATGAAATATCACTTATCTCCAGTTAGAATGGCCTTTCTCAAAAAGTCCCAAAACAATAAATGTTGGTGTGGATGTGGAGAGATAGGAAAACTCGCACACTGCTGGTGGGACTGCAAACTAGTACAACCTCTGTGGAAAGCAATGTGGAGATACCTCAAAGAACTACAAGTAGAACTACCATTTGATCCAGCAATCCCATTACTGGGCATCTACCCAAAAGAACGAAAGACATTCTATAAAAAAGACATCTGCACTAGAATGTTTATAGCAGCACAATTCACAATTGCAAAGATGTGGAAACAACTCAAGTGCCCATCAATACATGAGTGGATTAATAAAATGTGGTATATGTATACCATGGAGTTCTACTCAGCCACAAAAAACAATGGTGATCTAGCACCTCTTGTATTATTCTGGATAGAGGTGGAAGCCATTCTATTAAGTGAAGTATCTATCCCAAGAATGGAAAAACAAGCACCACATGTAGTCACCATCAAATTGGTATTAACTGATCAACACTTAAGTGCACATATACTAAGAACATTCAGTGGGTGTTACGCAGATGGAAGGCGAGAGGCAGGGATGGGTATATACACACCTAATGGGTGTGGTGCACACCATCTAGGGGATGGACATGCTTGAAGCTCTGACTTGGGTGGGGCAAAGGCAATATATGTAACCTAAACATTTGTACCCCTGTAATATGCTTAAATAAAAAAAATTTTAAAATCCAAAAAAATAAAAAGTGGAGACTTGAAAATATATTTTGTTTCCTACGCATGCATGCTAAGGAGAGCAGAAAAGAGGGCTGACTTGAGTAAAGCAGACCATCATGAAACCAAAAAGGACAAGAGTAAGACAGCCAGACACATACACAGGGGGACTAAAGGGATGCTTCTGGTCTTCTCCACAGTATTTTCATCCCAGTGCAGTTCACCTACCATTGGCAATGTCATCATCTTTGGTCCTTATTAAAATGTATATTTCTGGTACCCAGCCAAGTCATACTGAATTAAAATAACTATATTTGATTCAGGTTACCTGCATTTTTGAGCTGATCCCTGCATAATTCTTAAAATTTGAGAACTATAGTTAAGAGTTTGTTAACTTCTTAATGGGGAAGGATTTGTAAAAACATGCCAGGGTAAAGTGGCACACAACCCTGTAATTTATTTACTTGTGGTGTTAATTTGGTTATTCCAAGTTAATTGCTTTTGTCCTCCTAAGTGTCTGCATTTGAAGAATTCTTTCGTGTATTGTAACACAGACACACATGAACGGCATGATCCCAACAACTGGTCATGATCTTGAAGCACAAACGCTTTATTCAGTTTACCAGACCACTAGTTAAATAACACATAAATCCCATTTATACTGATGGGAAATTGAGCTCTATATTGCGAGACACCCTGGGGCAGAGTGACCAGGACACACTTACCTCCAGTTTTGTTATAGAGCTCACGACAGAGTTTTTCAGCCACACGCTGCAGAGTTTCTGCAAGCTTCCTGTTCTGGGCTTGGAGAGATTGCAGCTGTCGGGAGAGGTTCCCCAATCTTTCTTCCTTTTGAGAGATACTATCTTGCTGAGTATTGGAGAGCTGGTAGAACTGAAAAACTAATCCAAGTGACCAGATCAGACTAGACAAATTATTTCTACATTTCTATTTCTATTTTTTTCCATATGGGGAAAACAAAACAGTATATTGCTTAAGATCTCAGGCTCTGAGGTCTTATATTGCCTGTATTCAAGTTTGGATTTCAGTACATATATAATACATTGTATCAACTTGGGTAAATTATTTAATAATTTCTTTAAGTCTATCTAAAAACAAAAAATACAGAGTCGTAATAGTACTTCCTACCTTTGGGAATAAATTCCCAAACTGTATTTACAACTTAATAAATACTTTTTGTACACTCTCAAATTATTACTCAATATAAAACCACAAATCCATTTCTTTATTGATCATTATATTAACAATGTACCATATATTGTAACTCATTCAGTTATTAAAATAGTCTTATCATTTCTATATTTATTTATAGAATTGCAATTAAGATCAATGAGAACAAGTAAACTTCTTAATGGCACTTAACTAGGATGTTTCAAAATTTAGTTTTGTATTTCAGGTTTCTGAATCTAAATAGAGAAATGCCTCATGAACCATGAGAGTTGCTAAGAAGAATGGCTGCAAAACAATAGTTGTAGCATAACAAAGTAAACATTTTGAGGTCAGGAGGAAATAATAAATTGTTTTTCAAATTTAAAAGTTACCAGCACAAATAAAAGTTCTAAAATTTCGTATAAAAACTCAAATTTTTGACGTTAACACCTGCTCGTCTATGTGAATTTTTGCCTTGAGCCACCTTCTTCAACTGTTTGGGAAGCGCTGTGGTAAGATTTGGTGAGGCAAATTCACCCACTTCCTTTTTGAAGCTTTTGTACTTGTTCTTACTAGCTTGAAATTTAAAGATTTTTATAGATACATTCTTTCCTGTTTGATTTCCGCAAGTTTTTGCAAAATGACTCTATACTGTCCTGGACTTTTTGAACAATGTCACAGTAACTAAGGAGCTTACCTACTCTCCTTAAATTGATGGTGTGGGATAAATAAAAGCTCTTTCCTCTGCACTAGCCTTTTGAGCCATGCATACTGACAGCACAAACCACTGCCACTGTATTTTGTGGAATGGGAGAAAGCTGAAATGTGTATTTATTTAGAAATGATTCTTTTAAATACTGACATATAAACAGACAAAAATCCATATAATCTCAAACAGAAGGTTTAATTCTAGTTGGCAAGCAATTGTTGTATTTTAATGCTTCTTTTACTGCTCATCATTTAAACAGTTGCCATTAAAAAAAGATACAATGAATTATCTGCAGGCTCCACAAGTACAGAAAAAAAAAATTCATAGTAAGCATTTCTCATCCTAGACAAACCTTGGAACCAGGATCCTCCCCCAAGTCAGCGCGCAGACTTACACACAAGCCCCAGGACTGCCAGGCCTATCAGCAGCACCAAGCACAAAGCCAGCAGGGTCAGGCCTACTGGACGCCAAGCTGGAGAGGGAGTCCCGTGCTCTGCAGGGAACAGAAGAGAAAGCAGAGGGTGGCTTTTTCTTCCTCTTAGATTTAAGTCGGCAGCAAACAAGAGGAGTAATTTCTGGACAGAACAAATTATGCAGGATAACGATAACCAGGGGTACATAAAGTACCCCCTGTCCTCAGAAACATCATCATAAGGCTCAATGCTGAGCCGCACTTAACACAGCTAGGTTCCTTCACAAGCCCCACTCATTTCTATCCCCTCTTTAGTCCTACTTTGCACTGAATCACATTATGCATTCCCATTATCGTTGTATGGTTGTTTATATAACTTGTTCGTCAAAATTCTAATTATGAATTGCTTGAGTTAAGATTGGGGGGTGGGTCTGCTACCTGCCATGTGATGTTATACCACAGTCAGGTTGGAAAGTAAACTACATTATATTGGGTTAATAAAAAAAAATCCATTTAACGAAATTTTATGGTTTGTAGGGCATGATTCACCAGGCCTCTTAAAGGAATTTAAGCAAAAAAGGGTCAGAGTTCGGTCCTCAAAAGACTCATGAAAATGTCTGAAATGGAGCCTGAGAATACCTGAAACTTACCAACGAATAACTTTTCACATCATCGGGGGGAAAAAAATGAAATTAATTTGTTGTTACTCTAGCAAAGTACACCCTCAAATTCCATATAAACATCTTTAAAAGGCAAATTGCATATCAGTAATGGGACATGACCATTTTACTGTTTCTCTTTGGGGCTTCTTGGTTGAAAGTCCTTCTTTTGTAAGAACGTTGTTTGTTTATTCATTTGATTTATATTAATATTTCTCCAGAAATATATTATAAATAAATGTGATCAATTTCTCAAAGATGTATTTAATAAATTATCTCAATTTTTGAACCTGTTAAATAATTTAAAAAATTATAGCAAACATCCTTTCCTTGCACACCGGTCCCACAAGTTTGACTTCTAATTGCAGAGGCTGCACTGTAAGTCAAGAGAAGACCCATCACCTAGTGAGGTCACCTATCTGGGTCTGAATGACCTGAGATATCTGACAGGGAAGACACTCGATCAAGTGCAGGCAGCCCCTAGCATTGTGATGAAAATGACACAGAGAGTAAAACCAAAGAAACTCTGATCGCTTCATGACCTGTGAGTTCCACTTCACTGAAAATTTAGGTCAGTGGCTGGGCACGGTGGCTCACGCCTGTAATCCTAGCGCTCTGGAAGGCCAAGGCGGGAGGATTGCTTGAGGTCAAGAGATCGAGACCAGCCTGAGCAAGACCCCATCTCTACTAAAAACAAAAAAATTAGGCAGGCATTGTGGCTTATGCCTATAATCCCAGCTACTTGGGAGGCTGAGGCAGGAGGATTGCTTGAGCACAGGAGTTGGAGGCTGCAGTGAGCTATGATGACGCCACTGCACTCTACCCAGGGCAACAGAGCAAGACTCTGTCTCAAAAAAAAAAAAAAAAAAAGAAAGAAAGAAAGAAAGAAAAAAGGAATTCAAGTCAGGTTCTAAAACAGATTAAAGAAACATAAATTCTTTTCCTCCTGCCAAGGTCCTCTACATAATACATTCTAGGCACAGAGATTTGTACTAAACGTTATTTCCAAATGGGGAACTAATCACATGGATGTTTCTAGATTTCAGAGATACAAGTGCATCTGTGGTCTCACCACCAAGGTGACTTTACTTTTCCACATACCTCTTATGACCATTAAATACATTACATGATCTTACTTATTCCTTTCGGCTTGTTTCTATCTTACGCTAGCAGAAAGTAAGCTCCTTCTTGGGAAAGACTGTTATCTATTTAACCACTATTGTAGCCCAGCACTTAGAATAGCAGTTGAAATAAGCTCAATTAAAGTTGAATGAATATGTCCATTATATATAAATATCTGTGTTATATGCCTACCTACTGCTACTCAAACCTATTCATATTAATGCACACCTCCAAAGGCATATTTTGAAAATCCTGCCCATTTTTATGATTAATATTTCCCTTGCCAAAATTAGAAATAAGGTAAAGGAAAAGAAAAACTATGGAAATTAACCAAACTATTATCCCTTTAAAAATCTGCTTTCTGGGCCGGGCGCGGTGGCTCAGGCCTGTAATCCTAGCACTCTGGGAGGCTGAAGCAGAAGGATTGCTTAAGCCCAGGAGTTTGAGGTTGCTATGAGCTAGGCTAATGCCACGGCACTCTAGCCTGGGCAACACAGCAAGACTCTGTCTCAAAAAAAAAAAAAAATCTGCTTTCTGCTGCATAATACTGGGGACATGGGAGGTGTTGATTTTCAGCCCAAAGGACCAAAAAGTTTGAACTTATACCCTTACTGTGAAGTGAGGGCCTGGACTTTAGAACATTTTTCAGTAATAATTATATCCATTAAAAGAACAAATACATAAGCCTTCCTGAGATTAACTCTAGGACAGAGAAAGAAATATAGTACATCTTCTGCTAAGGAATCAAAAATTATCTCCCAAGGAATCATCTTTCCCTGATCAAATTTTCACATTTGGAAGTTTTTCTTCTCTCTTTCTCCCTTACTCAATATTCACAATCCCTCTGTTTTATCTAAAGACAGAGAAACACTATCCTAAGGAGTTCATTTCCCAGGAAACCAAGCTTCCATGATGGAAAGACTATGAAGTTGAATGTTTCACTTTTTCTTTTTCTTTGATGTTATTTTTCCCTCTAGGTGTTTTTCTTCTAACTGTGAGTCTAATGTTTCTGAGTTTGATTCCAAGTGCTCCTAATCATACTGAGGCTTCTCTCTAGGGACCATCCCCACCCAAACATGAGACAGATTTTCACAAAAATAAGCTGCCTGGGAGGTGCTTGAGTTTGGCTTGGCTTTATTGTGGTTTTACTTTTTGGAAGAGAACCCTTGTGTTGTCTCCTTAGGCACGTTTAGAAAGAGGTGTGGACAGTCTAAGGAATGGTATAAACATCCCTAGGAATAATAAGATATATATAGAAAAAAAAAAAACCCTTTCCTGTTTCCTCTTACTATAACCATACTATAAAAGGCTAGAGTGCTAGGGTCAAGTTTTGAATACAAATTCCTCTGTAGTTATATGAAACTTTGTGGATGAGAAGAGTTGTCATACTTGAGCAGTTACTCTTCATTAGACATCAGAGAGGAAAAACTTTGTATTCCACCAAGCCCAGGGCCTGCAACAAATTTAGCAGACATTACCAGTCTATTAGTATGCCTCTGAAATGCAAAGAATTTTAAAAACTGCAACAGATACAGAGTTGCACAATGCAAGCTAGTGGCAGAGCCAGAATTAAACTGCCATGCTTAACACTATACTTTGCACACTTCCCTATGAACCAGGAGTGACAGAGAAATGGGGGCAAAATTGGTGACAATATACATATTTCAGAAAATATTTTTCTGATCCTTAGATCACTGTACTTTTAACAGTTTTTGAATAATGAGATATTGCTAAGTTATAGCTCATGTCTGTATATTTTTGATACATTTTTTAAATTTAAATGGCTTTTCAGCAACTTCTCTTTGTCTACTTGATCATTACGTTTGGTACATAGCATGCATCTTTATGTGAACCTCTCAGTAGGTTGATGCTGCTTTTTCTGTTTTCATGAAAATGCAGGTTTCCTTTCTCTTATGAATCCATTAATATTTTAAGTATTGCTGTTTTAATTTTCTCTAAATATAAAGGGGTAGTATCCTTCCTTTTATTTGAAGAGTATACGTCTAAGAACATATGATCTATTTCCAAAATAGCACTGAGTTTCCAATTCACAGTAATTAGAGTAAAATTTAGATGAGTCAATTTTATATGCCAATCAATGGATTGTATTTACTGAAATATAGTTCAAAATAATGTTACCATTAATGATAAATGCTAAGATTCCTTGGGTTACTGAGATGAATGCTTTATGGGAATGTTCTCATCTTCACAAACACCCTATATGGTAGAAATTATTGTCCCATTTTACAGGTGGGGAACTGAGGCCTAGAGGGGTTAAACACCTTACTCAGGAACACACAGCTATTGATAATAATAGTTACTGAGGTACTGAATATACACAATTTAAGTTCATTGGAAGTTCTCAAAAATTATTCAAGAGGGCAACTATTTTTAACCTTTACTTGGATAAGAAACTTGAATTACTGAGGAGCTACTTAACTTGCCGAGGGTTGCATAGCTGGTAAGTAATGGAGCTACCCTAGCATACTGATTCCAGAGCTAAACATTTTTAATAATTTTCTATCCTCCCAACAAATCTCACAGTAATATTTGCCATTATATGACAGTCCCATCTGGCATTATGGAAAGACTCCAGTGTCTGGCACTTGCAACTTTTCACTTGTGTGTGTGAAATATTTTAGTAAAGCCACCTTAAATCATATTAATACATTCTTCATTCTGCCAGCAAGATGAACTTTCTGAAATATAAATTTAATCATGCTTCCTCTCTTCCATAAGGAGATAAGTTTCCCAAGGCCCATCCCTTTTCAGTCAAAATTTCTTAGCTTGCTATATCAGGCTTCTTACAATAGGACCCCAGCTTATTTTTTAGCCCCATCTGCCCAGATCTCCTCAGATAACTCCTCCCTTTGAGGACACACCATTCCTCAGCTCAGTGGCCCTCCTTGACCCCTCATATTACTCCTGAAAGCATCTTATCCTGACCTAAATCTAATCCAAAATGAGCACCTCATCTTTATACTCGGAACTCTTATCTTTCTTACTTTTCGTCCTTAAACATTGTACCTCTGACACATGCACCAAGCTAGTTCTAGCCTCCCCTCTCTGCCTTGATCTCTGCACTCGTGGTTCTCTCATGCTCTGCCAGGAAAACCTGGACTGAGCCTCCCAGATCCAGACCCCACGGCACCGGCACCTCCTCTGGGAATTCACAAAACTAAACGCAGTAACTCACTCATTCCTACATTGGTTCTGTGGTCTCTGACATAGATTGAATGGCACGGAATGACATTTTTATCATCAACTATTCATTCAGATTATTCCTCCCACTTCTCTAAGCACCTCAAATCAGGGTCTCCTAGTGCCTACCATCATTTTTAGTATTTAGTAGGTATGCTTTAAAGATTCGTTGAATCAATTAGAAGTGATTTATGTCAGAACTCTGTGGTGAGAGATTTATGCTGTAGTTGAGGAAATGAAACAAACGAGCTGGGTAAAATTCAGTAGTATTGTAATTAATGTGAGTATGGGAAAAGAGGAACTTGAATTTATGATTAAATGTGTTTTTCAAATTATTTAACCAAAGTAGTTTTTCATATTCTTTTGATAGGATAACAGTTAGTCCCCAGCAGAAATCTTAGCCCATCAGTTAATTCATCCTCTCTCCTTACCATATTGGTGTTTTTGTTGTTTTGTTTGCCTCTCCTACAAGACTTAGATAAAATTTAAAAATTATTTTAGACTATTAAATGTATTTCACATATTATGGACAATGTGCGTTGTGCTGCCTTTTCTCATAACTATGATACATGAATACTTGTGAGCTTTTAGAAATCATCCTTGTACAAGGAATATAATGATTACATACATTTTACATTAAAGGACTTCTTCTGTCATTGAGTCTGGTATTTTCAAGGTTTGCTCAGTGAAAGGATGCTGCTGACTGACCCATATGTTAATGTTTAAGATACGCAATTATCATCCAAGTGATGTTTGTCAATTTAAATGGGATTTGAGGATGTTGTAATTTGCTCATTTCAATACAAATTTTTAAAAATTCCAGTCTGCTCAACAAATCACATAGGTAGGACAAAAGAGGAGGTCATTTTTAAACAGGTAGTTTTTTTTTTTTCTGTCCCCTTAAATGGCTATGAAATCTTTCACTGATAATATTTGAAATAATATAGTTACCTAAGTATATCCCTAATCCCTATATATTATTAATAATTACACTTTTATGAAATTACTGTATTGAGACTCTTGATTTGTGGCTCTCTTAAAAGCACCTGTGTATTTGATGTATTATGATAAGGACAAGAAAAATGGTGTAATTATAGAAAGGTGAATAAAGTGATCAAAAATAGAAGATAAGATTATTATTAATTGAATGGATGCATATGATCATGGATTAGAAGGACAAATGAGACTCCTTCGTTTTGAGAAATTACATTTTTTTCCCCTAGGGAAATATATAAAATACCTCTGTAGGCAATTTTTTTCTTTCCCCCTGTTCATTTGACTTTCCATTCCCAGAAAGGCAGTTTCTCACTGTCAGCTGAGCTTTCTGATCAGCATATCTTTTTCATAAGAAAGGGCTAACTTACAAAGCTCAAGAAACGCATACTTACAATTTGCTAATAATCTTGTCACTTGAAAGTCACACACACACCTATGTATGAGGCAAATTTTCACTTAAATTTCAAACTCCAAAATAAACATTTCTATGAAGAGTTCTTGCAACACACAATGGCAAAAGATAAACTCTTCTGACTTGGTTAGTTTTTGTTTTAGTAGTCTATCTAAATACAGCTGCTGCAATTTCCAATAAACAAAGAACAGCATCCAACCTCCTTGGAAAAAGTGTGTCCTTCTCCTATTTATTAGAAAATTCCACACCAAATAGTAAGTTTTCTCAAATCATAGGAAATAAATACAGCATCACAATTAACTTGACGTGACTCCTACAACTGAACGTAAACTTGTTTCAGAGTAGAAGCAGAAACAATTAAAATTGCATCAAATGACATATTGATCGAAATAGCTTAAAGTGGGCAAGTAGACTAAGTAGTGCAGCCTCAGACTTAAACTTTTGGGAGTGAGGTGTACACCCGTGGCCCTATTTTGCAGGCCTGCTTTTTAACACTGAGATAAGCAGCTCTCACGTTGTGTGTGGATAACTCTTGCAAGAGGGAGTTTGTCTTTTCCACCACTCACTGCACAGGCAGCATCCGACTCCAAGCCATGGCTTGCCACCTGGCGGCTGCCCTGGGGCCCCAAAGGACAGTTTCTCAGCAGCAACAGGGCCCCGGGCAAAGGTTCCCGCCAGGCAAATGGCCAGAACTCATTCGCCCCTCTACCCAGGTTGGGTCCCTCGAATGCAAGCCGAGTGTTTGCTTTACGCGTGGTAGGCAGCCAACAGTTATTCATGGCAGTAAAGAATAATATTATCCACATTTCACACGGAGTTTGGAGGATGGGTCGAGGACACAAGTTCTCCTTACTGCTCTCTGCCCCAGTCCTATCCCGGCTACGCCCTCCCGGGCACCTCCAGGCCACGGCCGCAGCCCCCGTGGACGATGTTGAGCGCGCACAACTGAGCATGCGCTGTGGCCGGGCCGCCCGCTTTACGGCCCGAGCGAAACAGGTCGCAAAGCTACCCACACTCCCTCCGCCCCGCCGGCGCGGAAAACCGGAAGCGCTGCTTACCGCGCGATTTATGGGGCGTTCTCTCCGTGAGCTGCTTTTCAGTCTACAATTGAGTTAGAACCTCCCGCATCTTAAAAAATTATTTTTTATTTTTTATTTTTTTTTGAGACAGAGTCTCACTCTTTTGCCCGGGCTAGAGTGAGTGCCATTGCGTCAGCCTAGCTCACAGCAACCTCAAACTCCTGGGCTGGAGTGATCCTTCTGCCTCAGCCTCCCGAGTAGCTGGGACTACAGGCATGTGCCACCATGCCCGGCTAATTTTTTCTATATATTTTTAGTTGGCCCATTAATTTCTTTCTAATTTTAGTAGAGGCGGGGGTCTCGCTCTTGCTCAGGCTGGTCTCGAATTCCTGAGCTCAAACAATCCGCCCGCCTCGGCCTCCTAGAGTGCTAGGATTGCAGGCGTGAGCCACCGCGCCCGGCCTTAAAAAATAATTTTAAACATTTTTGGCTCAACTCTGTAATACCTCAATAATAACCCTTTGTATCTTAAAAAATAGAGAAAGAAAATAGTTTATTTTACTGCTTAACCATCACTTTTCAAACCACTGCTATCAAAAATAATTTATTTTCCTCCTTACTGCTGAAATAATATATTGTTTTTAGTCTTCCTCTTAAACTCTCTGCAGTACTTGTTGTTTATCATTTTTAAAACTCACTAGTCATTACCAATGACTTTTCCATTACTCTTGAATTTGTTGTCTCTTGGCATGCTGGATGCCTCGCTCTCCCAGAGCCCTGCGTCTGCCACTGTCTGCCCTCGGTTCTCAGTAGCTCCTGTTGGAATCTTTTGCTCTTCATACTGCTTAATTGTTGATATTCCCTAAGATTCTCTCCTTGTCACTCTTCTGTTGTCTTTTCATTTTACATTCCCTCTCTCAGTAATCTCACTCACGCCCTTACATTTAAGCTACTGCTTATTTTACTTAATTGCTTAATTTACTTTATTTAATTCCTATGCCAACAATTTATATATATATATATGTATGTGATATGTGTATGTAGCTCAGAATTCTTCCCCCAACCCAAATCGTATATATTCAAGTGTCTTTGGACAACTTGGATAAGTTTGTCTCTCATTTTTACTTTCTGTCTTCTCAATTGTTTGGCATTTCTTAACACAAACATGATTGTTATGTTGAGATAATAAAAATTTAGAAAATGAATGTAAACGATTCATTTTTGTTACTTCTAAAGAAAAAATAAACGTTGCCCACTCATAATTGTACTACAGCATTATGTTGAATCTGAGTGCTCCACATTGCCAAAATTCTCAGTGATTTCTTCCCTGTTATTTTAAACAGCAAAAGTATATATCAGATATATTTACCTGAGAAATAATTAGACTGCCATAGTGACATTCCTCTAAATATTTGGATTATCACAAAAAGAGGAAAACAAGATATCAAACATGTAGTGTAAGATAATGCTTTCCAGATGTTTGCCTCCAAGACACTTCTTTGTAACCTCCACTCCTACTGTTTCAATTTCCATTTCTCACAGAGGTGCCAGATGTTGCAGTTAGTGTTTTATCTTGCTCTGCTTCCCCCTCCACCCTTCAGCCTCAGCAGAACTTCTTTGTACACACTGTTCCTGATTATGCTGATTGCTAATCCTTGAGAGAGTTCCTGTCTCCAATCAAAGGTGAAAAATGAAGTTATACACAAGCCACTCAAAACCACAGCCTAACAACTGACTCTTCGTAAGGTTTGTTGGAGAAAAACATTTTGAATACTATTACACATATCCTGTGGCTACAGAAACTGACATTCCCGCTATTGTCACTTAGCTTCATGTCAAAGAGGCTGGAAATCCCCAATGTCCCCTAACGGCTTTACTGAGTGGTTTAGTTAAAAAAAAAAAAAAAAAGAAAAAGAAAAGTGTCAGTAGGTCTCAGGTAGAGGATCACTCAGTGAATAGAAAGTGAATGGAAACATTTAGTAGAGGAAAAGTTATTTGAAAAAGAAAAGAAGGAAGAGAACAGTTTTTAAAAAATGATGTGTCCAGATTTACAGAGGTGAAGAAATATTGGATCTGGTGAGAAGGGAAGGGATATATTAAGGTACAGGCACTGAATGCACATCTGTGTAATGTAGACTGACACAAAACTGCTGAACAGAACGCTTTAGGAATTCTCAAGGAATGGGACATTGAAAGGCATTCACATTTTTGGATGTCTGTAATGTACCAAGTACTTTACATACTTTATTACTCTTAGTTCTCGTAGCCACCTTATAAGGGAGGTTTTGTTACTTTTATTTAATATTAGTTCAAGTTAATATGAATTAATAGGCATATAAGTACATAAAACAATGCCTGGCACATAAGAAGCACGATACACATGTTTGCTGTCATTAACATTTTATAAATGAAGAATGTGAAGCCCCAGAATATTTAAGTAACTTGTCCCAGATCACACAGATGGCAAGTGGCATACCTGGTGTTAGGCCTAGAACTTAGTCCTGTCCATGTTATGGTGTGAGGCCTTTTCAACTAGAACTCAGGTCACATTTCTGCTTTACAGTGGCTGAGTGGCCCAGGAAATAAGATCTGTCTCTGTGTGTGAATTATGGAACTGATTAGAACTGAAAAAAAAAATATTACTATGTCATAGGGTGAATAATTGAAAATAAAATTATGACAGCTAAGTGTAACTAAAATTAAATACTTTTATAATATGATTCCAACTTCTCAATAATATCCTGAGATTAATAGAGTGAAAAGGAATGGGGATTGGATGTAACTGAATATGAGGCCACCATTTAGATTATCAAATCATAGAATTTCAGAGCTAAAAGGACTTCAGAAAGCATTTGCTTTGATCACCCTTCATTTCACAGATGATAGAACTAAACACTTAATGTTGACATGAATCTCCCAAGGTCCCACGTCAAGATGCAAAATTATTATAACAAAGTACCAGGGTTAATTTATCTACTTGGAAATCTTCCTCTAAAGCCATGAGTTCAAAACTAGCAAAAAGGTAGCCATTATAAATCAAAATTTTCAAATCAGGTCACAGATGGTAAACACAACAGTGCCTGATTTAGTCTTCATAGGAAAGTGGCTAGGAGAAGGGATGTCGCTTTAATTATACGTACAATTTCACCTTTGTATGGAAAAAACAACACATCCTCAACTGCAAACCACTGTGCTAGAAATTTCAGAAAAACCAAACATCTGTGTATATATATGCTGAGTTTAAATTTCCAGATGTTCACATTTGTGACATTAAGTTGTGGAAAGTACGCAGTTACACATTACTGTAAATCATGAAAACATTTCCTCTCCTTCCTCCATTTTATACATTCCTAGGAGAGGTAGCTCATCTTGTGCATTTCTCAAGAGCTCTGGTCTATTTGGACTCCAGGAGACAGAGTACCTGTGTGCCCGGGCTCTGCCCGCCGGGTTGCAGCAGAGGCTCGAGAATGCAGGCTCATGGTGGTGTCCCCATCATCATCCAGCATGTCCCTTGTGCTGCTGAACTTGGCCTGCATCGGGTTCCTGCAGGGGTGAGGGCTAGATGCGATCAGATTGCCCCAAGCCGCCTGGCTACTGTGAGCTAGTTCAGGAAACAAGGCACTGAAAGGCATTCCTAATGTTCTCTCCCAGCAAGTAGCAGGGGAAATCTCTGACTCCAGTTCCTGCCTGGAGAGGCCCAGCCCCTCTCCTGTGAGCTTGTACTCTGAGTGCCAAATTGGTCAGGCTCAAGGGAAATAGCGTGTGTTGTCTGTATGGGCGGTCTCTGTCTGAGCAGTTATCCAAAAGGTTGCCCTACTCAAATCTCTTTTGTTATCTGTTTACACTGCTCACGCATGTAACTACAGTGTAAAGAAAGCAAGGCCTTACAATAGCCCTGTGGTTTCTTCAGCTGGGGGACATATATCCTCATTGCTTACCCACCGTACATGGAATCACTTAGAGTGTGTTTGACACATTAACTGTCATGTGAGTTGTAGTTAAGTCACACTAGTTTTGAGCCTCGTGAAGCATATGTAACTCACATATCTCTTTACCTTGGGAACTATGTGGTGCACAGGCAACTCACGCTGCCATGCTGCAACATACATGTTACTTGATGGGTGGCACCCCGGGCAAAACCCTGCATTTGATTCGTGAAAATCTTACATGTTGATGTCCTTATTTTTACAATTAATATTGACAATTTAATTCTAAAAATGTGGATTAAATGAACAGAAGTCAATAACAAATTTTTCGTTAAATTAGAAAGGTTCGTTTTGTTTTCAAAGTTTTTATCCTATTTTCGTAATAAAACACTGTGGCCCAAGGAAAAATTTTTTCTCCTAGTGTGACAGTCAATGTGTTAACCTCTCTGTGCCTTCATGGAAAGAGAAGAGACTGTAGGACCCGGCCTCTTCTTTTCTCCAAGGGCAGAGTGTAAAGCATCGTATACATGAAATGTCAGCACAGAAGAGTCCTCCTGAGGGCATCTGATTGATTCTACTCTCATTTTACCGAAAGGGAGATTGAAGCCCAGCTAGGTAAAGTGATTGGTCCAAGCCACATTACTGATTAGTGACAGAATAAGCTCTAAAAGTGCTCTCTTGTTGTCAATTTAATGATTTTTCTTTTCATAGTATCCGAACTTGATTTAACATTTTATAGCACATTTGGTACATCATGTTCATGAGGAATTAGACATTTTACTAAGAGTCAGAACTTTTAAAACTATTTCTAACTACCTTGTGGCTTTGGGAAGCCAATTAACAATTTGTGCCTAAATTTCCTAAACTGAGAAGGAAATGAGAAGATTGTTTTAGATAATGTCTAAAAATTCTTCCTGGATTAGTACAATAAAATTACGTTATTCTACCAAAATTTTTCTAGATGTCGGATGATAGCTGGGCAAAATCAAGCATGCTAAATATAAAGGAGTATGGAAAATGCTTGAGTTGGGGTAGCCAGACCCTGTAAGAGATCTATCAGGAAGTATATACTGTGGATTCATATATGTTTCAAGCTGTGGGTTATTTATAATATTATTCTAAATTTGAAAAAAAAAAAAAACCTAAAAAGATCTTCCTCTTGCATAGTGCCTTGTAAAACATAGAAAATCAGAAATTATTTGTCCATTTGCATTGAGTTGAATATTAACCAGAAGTATAGGAGAGAAGAAGGCAGTAAAAATTTTGAGGACAAAGGTATGTAAAGCATGAAAATTAAAATGAGAGAGAAACATAGTAAAAATTGCAACAGCTGGGGTCAGAAAAATGCACTTTTAGAAGGTGCCTCTAATTAGGATTCTAATAAAATAGCAATTAGAACTATTTCCCAAGCTTCAGTTATTCAAGCAGATCCTTGATAATTTTTGACAAACAACCTACATTAACATTTACACTACTTTTCCATAAATGCCTATTTTTCTCAACAATAACAAAAGTGTTTTCTGAACATCTACTATATGGCAGGTGCTATTCTCAAATTCTTGGATACATTAGTGTAAAGCAAAGTTCTATGTTCTTTTAGAGCCTACGTTCTGTGGAGAAAGGCAGATGATATTCAAGAAAAATAGTAAGTAAGTAAATAATAGAGTATATTGGACTATAGTAAGTGTTATGGCGAATATACAATGGGTAAGGGAGATTAAGGATGTAGGGAAAGGACGGTTGGTCATTTTAAATAGGGTAATCAGAGTAAGCTTCATTAAGAAAGTGATATTGAAGAAGGTGAGCGAACAGGCCCTGCAGATATCCCAGGTAAAAGTCATGCAGGTGAAGGGGCCAGGAATCCCAAAGACCCTGAGGTGGAAGCATGCCAAACTGACATGAATGGATTTGAATTTAATGAACACACTCTGTTTTGTTTGAAAATGAACTGTGAGGGACAAGGGTGAAGGCTAGGAGATAACTTCGAAAATTACTGCTATAACCCAGGCAAGTGACCATCGTGGCCCTTCAGTCGGTGTTTCCTCTAACACTGTGGTCCCCAACCCCAGGCTGCAGAACTCCGCCGCCCCCCCTCGCCCCCTCCCTCCGCCCGTCCCCGTATTCCCCCTCCTGCGGGGAAAGAATTGTCTTCCATGAAACTTAGGAAAGCGGGGTGATGTGCACACAGCAGGAGGTGAGCTGAGCAGGGGGTGAGGCAGGGGTGAGGGAGCGGAGCTTCATCTGTATTTACAGCTGCTCCCCATCCTTGCATCACCGCTGGAGCTCCGCGTACCCCAGCCCCTGTAGGTGGAAAAAATGTCTTCCATGAAACCAGGCCCCGGTGCCAAAAAGGCTGGGGACTGCTGCTCTAGCATGACCGTCACTCATCTTGTAGTTACCCCTCACACTTAGGTTTAGCTAGCAGCTCTTTCCCCTTTTTTCTCTCTTGGCAAGTGTGGCTGTCTCCTGTTCATGCACATGTACGTGTCCATGTAAGCTGTAGTACAAACGTGTAGCAGGTCGGGTGTAGTACTCCTTGGGCAACCCGGAGCCATCTTAATTTACACCGTCACGCTGGTCATACGCAGGCCTTTACACTAAGTCATGGGTTATTGTTGCTTGGCCTGTTCTTCTAGATTAATACGGCTTGATTTTCAGCATCTAGAATGATTTCCCTTGATTATCATGATTTCTTAAACTCATCCACCCCATCCTGGGGACTCAGGAGGAATCGATTAAACCCAAAACGAAATTAAAGTACTTGGCATCTTCTCAAAACTCCATCTGTGCCTTAGTTAGCTACTTAAACCAGTTCTTCTTGTTTTCACTCTCAGCCTGAATTCTCTCTTCCTTCTGTACATTCTTTATGAGATAGTGACAACACAAATTAGTATATTAAAAGATGAAAGTAAACTTCACAAAAATCTCTATCTTCTTCTCTTAGATTTTGAAAAATTTTGAGATCCCAAATTTATGCCTCAGTACAGAACTATTTACTATACACACCCTTTCCCCAATACCAAATTCATCATCGCCTGTGGGGAGAGGATGAATTGTGATAGTGATTGTTACACACAAGCACGTCATTTAGAGGCCAAAAGTTCTTTTTATTGAGGTGAAATCCATATAACATAAAATTATCCATTTTAAGGTGAACAATTCAGCAAACTTGACAAAATTTCTGTTTACATGTTAATCAACTGGAGAGGGCTGTAAATGACTCCTCAGCAATATAGAAATCTCTGTTAGAAATAAAAATAGCACCAGTAGGAACGTTTACAAGAAAATGAGCCAAATTATCACATGAGGAAACATAGTTACATTCTAATTGTACCTTTTTATAGTAATTACTGAGGAATTTGTAAAAATTGAAAACCAGCACATCATAAAAATAACAGCATGTTTTACATTTTAAAATGTTAATACTTCTGCCAATGAGATTGGTTACTTTTGTATATTCATTATCAGATGTTACTGATTGATTGATACTATTTAAAAAGGAGAAAACGTTCCTATAAAAGCAATTTCCCTGAAATTTCATAGTACACAGATTTTATTAGTCAGGGATATGGCAAACATACTCTCTGGAAGATTTATTGATAAATGAAAAGTTGGAGTCACTGCTTTTTGATGATGATGATCCTAATCATGATCATAATGATCAAAATAATAAAACTCAGTGAAGACTTTTTTGCCATTTCTTCATTTAGTTAGTTGAAAGTATATTTTGCCCTCTACCCGTGTCTGACATACTGCTAGAAGCTGATAAACAAGTCACGAAAACACACAGTGTTTACTCCAGTGACACTCTTCAAGGACAAAAAGCAACTCTGGTGGAGCCAGATATTAAGACTCCCTTGAAGCTGCAAGGACTGTGGCTTATCCTAAGGAAATATTGAGTTAATAGCAGAATGAAAATTCAAGCTTAGCTGCCCTGATTCCATGGGTAGGGTTCTATTAACTAGAACATGATACTGCTGGCCTGCCTACCTATAGGGTTGACTAGTACAGAAATCACAGCCTCCCCATTCTAAGATTAAAGCTTGCCGAGCTCCCTAAACATTTTCAGCATTTATTTTGACTTCAAATAGTACTCTTTTCTCTTCTGTTTTCTGTCCTCCTTGCTGTCTTACATACTCCTCTCTCCTACCTTCGCCCTCCCCCTTACATCGAAAGCTTCTTCTCACAAATGCTGTATGAAGGCATACTACATAGTTGGTCATAAATGATTGATGCGTGAATCCATACACAAGTGGGAGATGAATTTTCCTGGGTAGCTGTGCTTCTGATTTGAAACCTGTTAAAAGAGAATAAAATGAGGTAATTAGAACAAACTTAAGGAACATGGTCTACACGGTGCTCACATAAATTGGTAAGGGTATTGATGAAAAGAGTTCTAAAGTGTTTATATTAAAACTTATATTCAAAAGGAACTTTGAATTTAGATTGTATTGATTCTCAAGTGGTGAAAGAATAGTCTCCGTTATTGAGGCAGAAAAATGATTCAATTTTTTTTTCAAGAAATACTACTGGTTGCATAAAATTAAATAAAGGTCCTGGCAAAGTACAAAAACTATTTAATATTCTATAGAAAGTTCTTTACTTATTTTTAGCCTGTTACCTCAGTGTATGTTTATCAACTCAAGCAACAGTTTAGTGAACTTACTGTTCAGTATATTTAGTGAGTAGACCAAGCAGAAGAGTTAATGCTGAAAGGGATCTAGAACCAAATGAAGAGCCACAGGTACCAAGTTCATTTAAAGGCAGGGCAAATAACCCCATATATTTTAATGTATCCTAAAGGCAGAATTATACTACAATACATTGTAATTTTGTTAAGCATCCTTATCATAAAAGTATACTAAATTTTGTCAAATGTTTTTTCTGCTTCTATTGAGAGGATCACATGGTTTTTGGTTTTCCTTCTATTTATGTGGTGAATCACATTTATAGATCTGCGTATGTTGAACCATCCCTGCATTTCTAGGATGAAGCCCACTTGGTCATGATGGATTATTTTTTTGATAAACAACTGAATTTGGTTTGCTAGGATTTTATCGAGAATTTTTATATCCATATTCATAAGGGATATTGGTCTGTAGATTTCTTTTTTTGTTGAGTCCTTTCCTGGCTTTGGCATCAAGGTGATGTTGGCTTCATAAAACATGCTTGGAAGGATTCCTTCTTTCTTGATGTTGTGAAATAATTTCTGCAAGATAGGTAGCAGTTCTTCATTGTAGGTCTGGTAAAATTCAGGTGTGAAACCATCTGGTCCAGGACTTTTTTTGTTGGAAGATTTTTTTATTGCTGCTTCAATTAAGGTACAAGATAGTGGTCTGTGTAGGAATTCTATTTCTTACTGATTCGGCCTAGGGAGGCTATGTGTTTTTAAGAATTTGTCCATTTCCTCTACATTTTTAAATTTATGTGCATAGAAATTTTTATAGTATTCAGAGATGATATTTTGTATTTCTGTGGTATCAGTTGTAATTTCTCCTTTTTCATTCCTGA
Source organism: Indri indri (assembly GCA_004363605.1). Taxonomy (NCBI): domain Eukaryota; kingdom Metazoa; phylum Chordata; class Mammalia; order Primates; family Indriidae; genus Indri; species Indri indri. The sequence continues at coordinate 93,184 of RJWJ010001661.1, forward strand.
TTGAGATTATTAGGTCCTTTCTTTCCTGCTTTTCGTTAATCTAGTGACAGGCCTGTCAATTTTGTTTATCCTTTCAAAAAACCAACTTTTTGTTTTATTTATCTTTTGTATAGTTCTTTTATTATTGATTTCATTTACTTCCACTCTGATCTTGGTTATTTCTTTTCTTTTGCTAGGTTTGGGATTGGTCTGCTCATCCTTTTCCAGTTCCTTGAGATGATTAATTAGATTGTTGATTTGTGATCTTTCTGGCTTTTGGATGTAGGCATTTATGGCTATGAATTTTCCTCTCAGGACTGCTTTAGTTGTGTCCCACAGATTTTGATAACTTGTGTCCCCTTTATCATTTAGTTCAAAGAATCTTTTGATTTCCATCTTAATTTATTCTTGATCCAATTATCATTCAGCTGTAGCTTGTTTAGTTTCCATGACTTTGTACAGAGATGAGTATTTCTGTTGGTGTTGATTTCTAATTTTATTCCACTGTTGTCTGAGAAGCTGTATGGCATAATTTCTATTTTTTTTTTAATTTGTTGAGACATGTCTTGTGGGCTAGGATGTGATCAATCTTATAGAATGTCCCATGAACTGATGAGAAGAAGGTATATTCAGTGGTTTGGGGGTAGGATGTTCTGTAAATGTCTGTTAGTCCCATGTTTTCTAGAGTTCTGGTTAAGTCTGTTGTTTCCTTACAACAGACACACAGCCAACATCATACTGAACAGGAAAAATTAAAAGTATTCTCAGTTAGAAATGGAACCAGGCCGGGCTTGGTGGCTCACGCCTGTAATCCTGGCACTCTGGGAGGCCAAGGTGGAAGGATTGCTTGAGCTCAGGAGTTTGAGACCAGCCTGAGCAAGAGTGATATCCCGTCTGTACTATAAATAGAAAGAAATTGGCCAAAACAACTAAAAATAGAAAAAATTAACTGGGCACAGTGGCACGTGCCTGTAGTCCCAGCTACCTGGGAGGCTGAGGCAGGAGGATTGCTTGAGCCCAGGAGTTCGAGATTGCCATGAGCTAGGCTGACACCATGGCACTTTAGCCTAGGCAAGAGAGTGAGACTCTGTGTAGAAAGAAAGAAAGAAAGAAAGAAAGAAAGAAAGAAAGAAAAGAAAGAAAGAAAGAAATGGAACCAGAGTTGCCCACTTCTATTCAACATAGCACTGGAAGTCCTAGCCAGAGCAATCAGATAAGAGAAAGAAATAAAGGGTATCCAAATTGGGGCAGAAAGGATCAAATTAACACTCTTCGCTGATGATATGATCTTATGTCTAGAAAACCCTAAAGATTCTTCCAAGAGACTACTGGAACTGATAAATAAATTCAGCAAAGTCTCAGATTACAAAATCATTGTACAGAAATCAGTAGCATTCATGTATGCCAACAACAGTCAAACTGAGAACCAAATCAAACACTCAATACCCTTCACAATAGCAACAAAGAAAATAAAATATCTAGGAATATATTTAACTAAAGAGGTTAAAGACCTCTGCAGGGAGAACTCTGAAACACTGAGGAAGGAAATAGCAGAGGACATAAACATGGAAAACCATACCATGCCCATGGGTTGGCAGAATCAACATTGTTAAAATGTCTGTACTACCCAAAGTGATCTACAGATTCAATGCAATCCCTATTAAAATACCAACATCATTTTTTACACATCTAGAAAAAATAATTCTACACTTTACATGGAATCAGAGAAGACCACATATAGCCAAAGCAACCTTAAGCAAAAAGAACAAATTGTGAGGCATCAATTTACCAGACTTCAAGCTATACTACAAGGCTATAGTAACCAAAACAGCATAGTACTGGCACAAGAATAGAGACACAGACCAATAGAGCAGAACAGAGAACCCAGATATAAAACCATCCCCATTTTGCCATCTGATCTTTGACAAAGCAGAGAAAAACATACACTAGGGAAAAGAATCCCTCTTCAAGAAATGGTGCTGGGAAAATTGGATAGCCACATGTAGATGACTGAAACAAGATCTGCAACTCTTACCTCTCACAAAACCAACTTACGACGAGCAACAGACTTCAACCTAAGGCATAAAACCATAAGAATTCTAGAAAAAAATGTTGGGAAAACTCTTAAAGACATTGGCCTAGGCAAATAATTTATGAAGAAGACCCAAAAAACAATGACAGTAACAACAAAAATAAATAAATGGGGCCGGGCGTGGTGGCTCATGCCTGTAATCCTAGCACTCTGGGAGGCCGAGGCTGGCAGATTGTTCTGAGCTCAGGAGTTCGAGACCAGCCTGAGCAAGAGCAAGACCCCATCTCTACCAAAAATAGAAAGAAATTAATTGGACAGCTAATATATATATATATATATATATATACACACACACATTAGCTGGGCATGGTGGCACATGCCTGTAGTCCCAGCTACTCGGGAGGCTGAGACAGAAGGATTGCTTGAGCCCAGGAGTTTGAGGTCGCTGTGAGCTAGGCTGACACCACGGCACTCGCCCCAGGCAAGAGAGTGAGACTCTGTCTCAAAATAAATAAATAAATAAATAAATAAATAAATAAATAAATGGGACCCAATCAAATTAAAAAGCTTCTGCACAGCCAAGGAAACTATCATCAGAGCAAATAGACAATCTACAGAACAGGAGAAAATACTTGCATGATGTGCATGTGATAAAGAGCTGATAAGTAGAACCTATAAAGAACTTAAGCAAATCAACAAGAACCCATCAAACATCCCCATTAAAAAATGAGCAAAAGACATGAACAGAAACTTTTCAAAAGAAAATATAATAATGGCCACAAACATATGAAAAAATTCTGAACATCTCCAGTCATCAAGGAAATGCAAATGAAAACCACAATGAGCTATCATTAACTCCAGTGAGAATGGCTTTTATCAAAAAGTCCCAAAACAACAAATGCTGGCATGGATGCAGAGAGATACAAACACTCATATGCTGCTGGTGGGACTGCAAACTAGTACAACCTCTATGGAAAGTCATATGGAGATACCTCAAAGAACTAAAAGTAGAATACCATTTGATCCAGCAATCTCACTCCTTGGTGTTTATTCAAAGGAAAAAAGACACCTGCGTTGAATGTTTATAGCAGCACAGTTCACAATTGCAAAGATGTGGAAACAACCCAAGTGCCCAATACAGGAGTGGACTAATAAAATGTGGCATATGTATACCGTGGAGTTCTACTCAGCGATAAAAAAAATGGTGAACTAATACCTCTTGTATTAACCTGGATGGAACTGAAGACCATTCTTCTAAATGAAGTATCACAAGAATGGTAAAACAAACACCACACGTATTCACCTTCATTAAATTGGAACTAATAGATCAACAGTTATGTGCAAATATGGAAATAACATTCATCGGAAATCAAGCAGGAGCAGAAGAAGGAGAAGATGGATAAATTCACACCTAACGTGTAGAATGCACACCATCTGGGGATGATCACACTTATTACTTTGACTCAAACAGTACAAAAGCAACTTATGTAACCAAAATGCTTGTACCCTGGCAAATATTCTGAAATGTAAAGAAAGGCATACCTATAGATTCTAATATAATTTGAGAAACAGTGAAGTCAATATATGACATTTTAAAGCAAAAGGAAGGTACAAGATCTAAAGCTGGAGAATTTAACGCCAGCAAATGATAGTTTGATAATTTTAGAAAGAGGTTTGGCTTAAAAAATGTCTAGAGAACAGGCAAAGCAGCTTCTGCCAACCAAGAGGCAGCAGACGAATTCCTAGACATCGTTAAGAGAATCTTGAGAAGAGATGTCTGTCTGCACTGGTTTTTAATGCAGACTGAAGCGCCCTATTCTGGGGACAAAATTCACAAGATACATTTATTAGTAAGGAAGAGAAGTGAGCACCAGGATTTAAGGCAGGAAGGGATAGGTTTATGATCAGGATTGTCCTTATCTGTAAAGCTGTTAACTGCCCCAGTGCTGAGGGGAAAAGATAAACATCAGCCACCAGTCTTTTAGTAGTACAAGAAGAAGACCTGGGTAATAAGAATATTTTTTCTGGATTGGTTCCAGTGATGCTTTGTCCTGGAAGTCAGGAAGTACCTTGCCAGCAAGGGAACTGCTTTTTAAAGTTCTTTTGATATTGGACAATGCCCCTGGGCACTCAGAACCCCATGAGTTCGACAGTGAAGATGTTGAAGTGGTCTGCTTGCCTCAAACGCAATGTCTCTAATTCAGTCTCTATATCAGAGGGTCATGAGGACCTTTGAGTCTCATTACACGCGGTATTCTGTGGGAAAGATTCCCAACGCTACGGAACAGAACCCTCACAGAGGGGACATCATGAACGTCTGGAAGGATTACACCATTGAAGATGCCATTGTCATTATCGAATAAGTTATGAAAGCCATCAAGCCCGAAATAACAAATTCCTGCTGGAGAAAACTGTGTCCTTCACAGGATTAATGACAGAGCTAATCAAGGCAGTCACGAGAGATTGTGGACATGGCAAAAAAGGCTGGGTGCAAAGAGTTTCAAGACACGGATCATGGAGAAATTCAAGAGCTCATAGACACCACACCAAAGGAATTAACAGAAGATAACTTGATGGAGATGAGTGCTCCTGAACCAGTGCCAGCTAAAGAGGAAGAAGATGTGAAGAAGCAGTTCCAGAAAAAAATTGGCACTAGACAGTCTGTCAGAAATTTTCCAATTACTCAAGACTGCTTTTGACTTTTACAACGTGAACCCTTCTATGACACAGGCACTGAAACTAAAGCAAGCACTAGAAGAAAGATTGGTACTGTATAGAAATATTTTTAGAGAAATGAAAAAGCAAAAAGTCAGACAGAAATGATGATGTATTTCCATACAGTTACACCAGGTGTGCCTGCTTCTCCTGCCTCCGCTTCTTCTTCCTTCACCTCCTCCGCCTCTGCCACCCTTGAGACAGCAACCCCAACCTCTCCTCTCCCTCCTCCTCCTCAGCCTACTCATTGTGAAGACGATGATGACGAAAACCTTTATGATGATCCACTTCCACTTAATGAATAGTAAATATATTTTCTCCTCCTTACGATTTTCTTAATATTAATAACATTTTCTTTTCTCTAGCTAGTTTATTGTAAGAATACAGTATATAATATATCTAGCATGCAAAATATGTGTTAATCAACTGTTTATGTTATTGGCAAGGCTTCCAGTCAATAGTAGGCTATTAGTAGTAGTTAAACTGTTAGGGAGTCAAAAGTTAAACCTGGATTTCCAACTGTGCAGGGAGTCATTGCCCCAATCCCCATGTGGTTCAAGGGTCAACTGTACACAGATTAAAGAAGACAAAAAACAATATGGGATGTTGTAAATGGGTCTACAAAGAATGTAACTGGTATCCCAGAAGAAGGGAAGAAAGGTGGGAGGAAGCAAAATTTGAAGGAAGTGTGGCTGAGAATTTTCCAAAGCTGAAGAAAGAAATCAAACTTAAAACATATATTACCTTCAAACAGATGACCTCTCAAAAACAACAATAAAAATAAATAGTGGAATAATATCGAATGGACAAGAGAAAATCTACAAACCTCTAATCCTATACTTACTGAAAATATTTTTTAGAAAAGTCGAAATGACAATTTTAGGGAAACTCAGAGAATTCAAGTCCATAGACTTATTCTATAGGAAATAATAAAGAGCATTCTTTAGGCTTAAGGAAAATTTCTCAAAGTGTAGGGTAGGAGAGGAGAAAACAAATAAAAACCACAAATATGTGAACAAATCTACATACATCTAGTGTTTTCAAGGGCTTTTTATTGAATACAAGATCCACCAATTGTAAGTGTATCATTTATTTAATCTAATACTGTGAAATAAAATTCACCCAAGGTGGGAAATTTAATATAAGACCCTGCAGAAGTTGAAAAACAAAGGGCTATTTTGGTGCAGGAGTAAATGAAAAACTAAACTGCCAAACAGAAAACAAGAAAATGTGCATTTCCCCATCTTGCCACCAGGTGGACAATGAGAAGGAAAAAAAAAATTATACACCCTGAGAAATTGGACCATAAACTGGTACTCATAAACTGGTTCTTCTACCTTAATCCATATTAACAGTGTATTCCAAAACAAACTAAATGGAGTAATTAATTTAAATAGTCTCAGGTTTGTGGTGTCCCTCTTTGCTAATCCTTCTTGACGGAGCTCGACTTCTGTCGAGGTCTACCGTGATTATAAAAGGCCATCAATTATAAGATATATACTACCTTTACAGATCTTAAAATGTGGAAAAATGTGTGTCAGTATTAAAATACATAAATATAATAACATAATAAATTTGGAAGGGAGTAAATAGAGTAAAGGAATATTCTATGACTTTTATATTGGTCAGGAAAAACATAAAAATGCCAGTGATTATTAGACTTTGATGAATGAAGGATACATGCTATAATTTCTAGAGTAACTACTGAAACATCAGTAAAACAGTAAATTCTAAGTTAAAAGAAGAAAAAAATTAAATAATAAAAACATTAAATCAGAACAAAAGACGGAAAGAGAGAAAGAAAAAGTAACATTGCATGGGAAGATATCGTAATTGTAAATCTTTATGTGCCTGATAACATGGCTTCAACACATCAAATAAGATGTTTACAGAACTATAAGGAGAATCACAGTGGAAGATATTAATGCAATTCTCTTAGTATGGAAAGAACAAGCATGTAAAAATCAGAGAACTACAATCACCCGGAGTATATTTTGTGATCTCAGTGGAAATAAGCCTGAAACCTAAAACAAAGAGATAACTGGAAGCACATAGTTTGTAAATTAAGAAATATATTTTTAAAAAAACTCATGACTCAAAGAACAACTCACAATGGAAATCAGAAATTATTTTGAACTGAATGACAATGAAAATACATTGAAATAACAGCCTTAAATGCACATACTTGAGAAAAAGAAAGGCTGAAATTCATGAGTGAAACAGCCAATACAAGAAGTTTGCGAGAGAATAGCAAATTCAACACAAAGAAGTTAGACGAAAGGAAGTAATAAAGATGAGAATCTTAATTAACTAAAGAAATAATAAAAAGAGAAGAGAGTTTCTGCCAGAGTTACTGCTGCTAGAAAAAAAATAAAAAACGATTAAAAAAAAAAAAGAGACAATAAAGTCAAATTTTTTTGAAAAGACTAATTAAAGGAAACAACACAGCTACTGAGATTGATGAAAAAAGAGAAATAGACCCATATGCACGTCTATTTATACAATATTTATACACACTAATAATAGGAACTTAAAAGGGGGTATAATTTCATATTCTGCAGATATTAAAAAGAAAATGAATGACAATTGCAGTGAAGGCTTTAACACACAATGAGGAAGAATTTACAATCATGCAAATGTGAAATATGTTTAAAATAGCTTTATAGAATGCAAAGTGTTGTTGCTTTTTAACTTGTAATGGTATGTATCACACATTAAGTGCAAGACACTGTGCTAAATCATTTTACTTTTATACCCTTCATTTCACTATGCTTTCTATTCTTATCTATGCACAAGGAAAGTGGGACTCAGAGAAGAGAAGTGACTTGTTTTTAATGTCACCCAATCAGGTGGGCTAATCACTAACTCTGAGACCCGGCTTCACAGCCCAGGGTCCTAAGCACAGTGTTACACTGAGTCACAGTGACTGCTTCTTGACTGGACACCCTCAAACAGATGCCAGGTGCCCTCCTGGTAAGAAACCCAAGGGAACACCTGTGTTGATAGCACTAGATGGCCCCTCAGTTCCTTCTGAGGCTAAAGTCCTTCTCCACCCTCTCTCCCTTCTCTCTCCTTCTCTCTCTCTTTCTCATACATGGTCAGCAGTTCATGTTCTTAACTGCCTGACATGCTTCCGCCTCTCTGAGAAAGAGGACAAAGCTTTGTCTCTCCAGATACTTACAAGTCAGAAGAGAATGTCGATCCATCCTCCCAGAGCCACGGTCCCTCAGTCTGAGGGCGAGAAAGCCCTATCCAAAACGAATAATCAGGCTGGGAAGACACTTGCTTTATTATAAATTCCTGTAGTGAAACAGAAATACAAACACATCAGAGACGGAAAGAGAGAGATTGATTTATATATGTGTAATATCATTGCTGCTCTTTTATGATGACAAGGGGGAGACGTTTCTATTTAAAAATTGAGATACAAACTCACAGAAATGAATAGTGGCCTGATTATTGTAGTCATGCAAACATGGAATGTGTTTTAAAGGATTTTTTAAAAAGTGAAACCTGCTTATTTCTTACATTAATTAATTACAAATAAAAGCATATACTATGTACTTTACTTGCTTAATGTATGTTGTAGTTATTGTTATTATTATTATTATGGAGAACATTTAAAATGACTTCCTCTTAGGGAAAATTGTCATTACCTGGCATCTCCCTCTATTTTCCTGCTCAATACAGACCTCAGATAGTTATATAACTGAAATCTACACTTACCAATTCTTTTAAGCTGTCTATCTTTAGGAGATTAGAGCTTAGCTGAGAACATTGTCTTTTACTTCTATTCCAGGTATCTAGTGCTGTTCTAAATAGATAACAGCTCTTCTCATGTGTAATCCAATTAGGGGGACAGGAGCTGGAAGGAATTTCTGGAACTACTGGAAAGAAAAGATAAGTACCATGAGGTACATAGCATGTCAATTCGCTCTTTTGGTGCAAGCACCATTCATCTTAGAAACACTTAATAAATAATCAATGAGTTGCCATTATTATATTTCATCTTAATTCAAACTATAGGGATATCATTTTACAGAAGAGAATACATTCAAATCTCCCTATTCAATTAAAATTTTAAAATTATTAACTATAAACGTTGTTTTAGAGAGCCAACTGTCCTTTTGCCAACTATCCTTTTTTTTCTTCTTCTTCTTCTTCTTTTTTTTTTTGAAGCAGGGTTTCTCTCTTTCACCTGGGTTAGAGGGCAGTGGCATCATCAAAGCTCACTGCAACCTCAAACTCTTGGGCTCAAGCGATCGTCCTGTCTCAGCCTCCCAAGTAACTGGGACTATAGGCATGCACTGGCATGCCTGGCTAATTTTTCTTTTTCTTCTGTTTTTTCTACTTTTTTTTTTTTTTTTTTTTTGTAGAAATGGGGTTTCACTATTGCCCAGGGTGGTCTCAAACTCCTGGCCTCAAGTGATCCTCTTTCCCCAACCTCCCAAAGTGCTAGGATTACAGGCATGAGCCACGGGGCTCAGCCCTGTCCTTTTCTTCTTGACCTTTCTTCCATTTCTTCAAATTCGGCCCAGAACTAGCTTTCTCATGATAACTCCCTAAAATAAGCCCAGTGAAAATCAATCATTAAGATACACTATAATTTCATGTGACTTATTTTATGATGTGAGACCCATTTCAGAATGAGACTTTCTAAATAAGAAAAGTATAAGGGTAATTATTCATATAAAAGAACACCTCTCTTATATATTATTAGCTACTTGATAAAAATAGTGAAGGGGTGTGGGTTCAGAGATGGAAAATTATAGTGAAAATATTAAATCATAGTCAATTATGATGCAATTAGAAGTAAAGATCAAGTGCATATAAAATCATAATTAAATCAATGAAATTGTACCATTGGAGACAAATTTAATGAGTTTTCAGGAATATATTTATTAGGTCTATGTATTCTGTATGTTTTTAATTTAGTTTCTTTATTCTTGGCAACATTTTCCTTTCTTTCTCTTTCCCTGCCATTCTTCCTTTCTAACGTTCTGTTACCTATTTTAACTGTATCACTTTTAAAATGTCAATTCCTTAAAGGAAGACAATACTTTACTTTCCTTTGCATCAAATCATATAATTTCCTGTAGGTCCAAGCTCATAGCCAGTGATAAATCAGTTGCTGATTTAAAAAAAAGGTCCAACTTAGAACTGTTTATCCAGATGCATGAAGTGTTTATGATGTTACCTTGTTAACATCACAGGGACACCTGTGATGTTATACATCACAGGGACACATTCCAGTAGGTTAATACTGGTAACTGTGCATGCCTTAAATGTACAATCATTGGATCTAAGCATACTGTGTTCATGCCACTACCCCAGGCCTTAGCACCAAGAATTAACCCTCTTGAATCAAGATTCCATTATGCCTTTAACTATGCCCTTGCCTGTGGTTTTGACAGCCTTGGTAGGAGCCACACTCTCTTCTAAAGATGATTGTGTGGGATGACTGTGGTTCTCTTTATTTCTTGGTAGAAAGCTGTCATTCTCCAATGAGTTGATCTTTGAATTGGATCTCCGAATAGCTTCATATACCAACAACAATAATAGTGACAGAAAAAAAAGTCATTCTGCTGTGTTTGAAAATTAAAATCCCAAAACCCATATGTTATTGGAATCTAAAGGGATACATTCTTGATTAATGATAGATGATATATTGTTGATGGAGAGGTAAAGATGATTGATTGATAGATAGATAGATAGATAGAAAGAATAGATGGAAAGAAATAAATAACTTCCATAAAGAAAATGTAGTAAAAAAGAGAAAAAGGAAGCAGGTAGAGAAGAAGAAATAGAATGACGAAGGCAGTAAGAGGCAAATGGCAGAGTCAGTTGGAGCCCTGATGGATTTGAAATGGTGTTAATAACAAATCTTCCATCTTTCTTCTGTTACTTAAAAATGAGAGCTCATTGAGAACCTGCCCAGTGCCTACGACACAGAATGTACTCAATAAACATTTGACTAAATAAGGAATCTCATGAGGATGCTCTGAAGGCATAATATTATTTTATTGACAACAGAATACATGAGCTATGAAATCTAGGGAAAGATATTTATCCATCACAAAATATCTGCTTAGCACTTAGTAAGTGCCTCAGGAAATTTCTGGTATATTCCAAAGAGTTTATATTAAAAAGCAGGACTATAACTTCATGGGAATGTGTAGAAAAAAAAGAAAAAGAAGAATAAAAAAAGCAGAACTAAAACAATTTCCTTCAATCGTGAGACTCATAAAAATAGCTTATAGTCTCTTCAGTGAATTTATTTCATCAGAACATAGCACCATATTTTACTTCATTTTTTTAGCTCCATGGGTTTCTTTCCATTAATTTATCCTTTGAATTCCACAGTTTTGAAACCAGGTATTCAAGAGAGGTAGTACAGCAACATAGTTAGGAGTATGAGTTTTTTAGACAGATCACCTAAATTTCTAATCACGGTCCCATCACCAACTATTGTATGACCCTGGAAAATTAAAATAATCTCCCAGTTGCTCACTTCCCTTATATGTAAAATGGGACTTAATAGCACCTACTCAATACAGTTTATGTACAAATTAAATTATATTATGCATGTCAAGCCCTTAAAAGGGTACCTGGCACATAATAAGTGCTTACTAAACATCTGTTGCTGTTAATCTCCCCCAACAATACTCACCCACGATACCCAGGACCACAGCTATCACCAGTATTATCAAGCATAGGATTCCCAAAGCCACAGCAATGAGACGCCAAGGAAGAGATGCCGCACGTGTTCCTGAGGAGCCAGGGAGCAGAAATTGCATAAAGAGGATGATGGATTATGAAGCACTTTAATTCTATGGTTCATCAAAATCTGGCAAATTCTAAAGTGAATTATTAACCACTGGGGCCTAGATAACCTAGTCATCTAGGATTAGCCTGAGTTTTCTCCACCTATAGGATACCTCTTCTTCAGTTGCTGGAACTGTAATTTTGGCACATTGCTTTGATATCTGTACACTCCTAATTTCAGCTCTGCGTTGATGTGTATAGGTTTTGACACGACCGGATTCTCTGAAATCTTACTTATTCTTAGAGGAGACAGCTTAATGCAGGGGAAATAATGCTGATTACTAAGGGTAGCTTTCCCTTTTTATTTATTTGTTGCATGACCCAGAGCAAATCAATTCCTCTGTTTTCTTCATTTCTCTTTGTGAAATGGGGGCAATAATATCTCAAAGGATTACTGTGGGAATTAAATGAGATAATACATGTAAAAGCACCTAGTTTAGAGACTACTGGCACATTACAGGTTTGTTGTTATAGAATACTGTTTTTCCCCACATATGCATAAACACACGTGCCTCCAGACCCCTTGCCTCACCCAATTTTTCCACTCGTCTCCAATAGGTTGCCCAAGAAAGGAATTGCGTAAGTGGTGAGAGGAAAATAATTGTGCAATGTGAATAACCCGAAAGCAGAAGAAAAGAAAATCTGATGTAAAAACACACGAATAACCTCTCTCTTAATGATAACAGGGAACCGATTTTGTATTAATACCACACAAAGAGAACATATCTCTGCTTTTCACTGAGAATAAACAAGAAGGGCATTTCATCAAATTGTCACATATATGTTTTTCTTCACTGGTACACCAAAAACACCCTTTTGTTAAAAAAAAAAAAAATCCAGATCTATCTTCTACCACAAAAATGCATGTTGCTCATATACACTTCTTTTAAGCTTCCTTGGCCTCCGTTCTATAATCTGCCCCTTCATATCAAAAACAAATGAGTCACTCCTATAGCGATTCCTTTGTCATTATATATCATCATCACACTTAGTACCAGCTCCTCACTGATTGTCTATTTCTACAGATAGATGAATTGTATTTTCTGCTATCATACATATTTAGTTTAAATAGTAATAATTTTGGTCGCTGAATAGTTTCCATGAACAAAGGCTAAGGGTACATTCAAACGATCTTCAGTGACTTCTGAAACCTTTAAAAATATATCAGTGATAGCTCTACAAATCACAAGTCTCTCAAATTTTCTCCACTTCAGTGTTTTAGCTGATGAAAACGAGAGTGCTAAAGGCAGAAATAGTTTTAAAAAATACCTTTCTCTGAGACCGCAGGTATCCTGGTGATGCCTTGAGAGTTGAAGTGTAATTGAGTATATCCATCTTCATCCAAATTTTCTGCATCAGAGCGATATTCCATCGTTCTCTAGAGTCCCTGAGTAGATAAAGCATTTGCGAGCTCTTTCCTTTCTGTTTTTAAGATGACTGCTGTGGACAAAGGAAAATCTATGAGTGGAATCATGTGGGATAGGCATTTACTGAGGTTTAACAAGTTGAGCATGAGTAGTCCAACCAGATACTCAAAAGCAGGAAATGAAAACTGTGCTGTGGTAATTTCCCATTTGTACCTTTAGATCCTGTTTCTGAGGCTGCTGGTTTTTAGGAAGCAGCGAAGGCAGCATAGTGGATAGGTCTTTGTTTCAGAGTGAATATAAGAAAAATTTATAGATTAATGTCTCACAACTGAATTTGACATCACTAATTGACTCTGCCTATGTAAAACTATGAAACGATTTTGGTACTTTGAGTTCACCATCACTTTGTTGTAACTACACATTCGTGCACTTATTCATGTATTAATACTTGCTCATTCAGTAGACATTTATTGAATGTCCACCTCTTCAATTGATACAATCTGGGGATACAAAGAAAAATGAAACCTGTGAAGAAGTTCATTGCGTAATAGAGAAAACCTACAGAGAGCTATATGAAGGATGCCATAGGAGGTGGGTGCTTTGTTGTAACAACAGAGTGCAAACAAATCTCTTTGGGATTTGCCAGGGATTAAAAATACAAAATAGTAATAATTTATTGAACAATTATGATGAGCTAGATACTACGTATTACACGTGTTTTCTCATTCAATTTCAGTGTTCCAAGTCTATATGATAGGCATTATCATTCCTATCATCAAATGAAGAAAATAGACAAGAAAACATAGTCCCTTGCTCAGGTTTAAGAAGCTAATTAGAATATCGGAGCAAGGCATCAAACCAAAGTCAACTCTTGCTGCAAAACTCATCATCTGCTTCACTGCTTCCTTCATTGTTCCGTACACTTATGTTGCAAGTAACTGCTTATGGAGCATTCTGGGACTGAAATATTATGCTAAACGTTTGATTTTTTTTGCTCTTCTAGTTTCCATAGCAACGTTCAAATCAATGAGATGTGGAAAACACTCATCATTGCTGGAAACTGTACAGATGTCCAACCTATTTACCTGACTTTGAAGCTAACAGAATGCAGGAGACATCTGACTGTTGGCAAAAATCAGCAAACCCAGACAGTAAAGTGATGAGGGACAGAGTTCACTCGGTAATCCTATTGCAGTAGGGAAGAGGGCTCAGCATGAACAGCACTCAACTTCCCTAAAACAAAAGGCTGAAGACATTTTAAAGGCTGGGGTGTGCTAAGGAAGAAGCCCCGAGTGGGTTGTAAGGAGGGTTAGTCAGTGTGACTAGGCCATCTGGATTTGTGAATTGGCACTTCCCCAGAGGAGAAAGAAACTCCTCCTATCTTCATGACAGGAGACAATAGAGCAAGTTGAAGCAAAGCACCCAGCTAGGTTGGCCCTTGTCCTTCCTCAGCAAGTAGGACAGAGAGTAAGAGTTGCCTCTCTAAATGTTTGCCTTTCAAAAAAAATAGCTCTTGTGTCCTTGAGAAAACAGTTTTGGTGGTAGATTCACTTCTCAAGGAGCAGAGAAAGGATTTGGCACTGCAAGGTTTCTAAAGTAACCACTTAAGAGGAATTCAGAGGCTTATCTATCACCAGGCCCTGACTGGAACAAAAAGTAAATTCTCCTAGCAACATGGAGCTTCCAAAGGCTGGCATTTTAAGTAGGGCCTGGGGTCATCCCACGGACATGGCCTTAAGCTACTAGAAGTCATGCTAGAGTTTGTCAAGTCTCTTAGTGCAGAGGTTTGGGAGGAATGGTTACATGCTGAGGTTTCTGCAGTTGTCACTGTCAAACACATGTCGAAATGGAAGAGATCTCAGTGAAGAGTAAATAAATGGTTTTCTCTGTCTTACCCAGTCTGCCACAAAAATGTTACTAAGTTTTTGCAGACATGTTGCAAGGTAGTAGTGTGGATCTAACCTCAATCTTCATCAGTCTTCCATTTCTATAATGCAGTGCTTGGGCACAGAGTAATGAGGTTCAGGACACCCTACCCCAAAATATGGCAACTTGGCGTTTGAGAAAACAGCAGAAGCAAGAAGTCCGCTCTCACCATTTCCCTGCCTTTCTCCCCTGAAGCAGCTCACAGGACTCTCATTTGAGAGGAAAGAAACATCCCTACATCTGAAGACACAGAGACACCAAGAAAAATCTGAACAGGCCCTGCTAAGTTGCCCCCAGTTTATTACCATTAGATCATATCCTCTTGTCCAACGTAGGGGAGAAAGAATAATATCTTTTCCTCACCCAACACAAGGTTCATGACTGAGACCCCTATAACAAAAGACAGATTAACAAAAGAAAAGCATACACTTTTTACATGATGAGAGAGCCTTCTGAAATGAAGACCCAAAGACCCAGGGAAAACTGTAGTTTTATGGACAGTCAAGCAGAAGTACAATTGGAGGACAAAAGGTTATAATCTAATGGTAATAAACTGGGGTGAATTTGGCAAGTCTTATTTGTTCAGATTTCTTTTCTATGTCTCTGTGTGATGTTCCTTCCTTCCAGGTACAGGGCAGGACACCTGCTATACAAGTGTCATCAGGGGAGAAGGGAGGGAGAAGATCAGAGAGTGACCGTCCTAGGTCTTAAGGCCTGTTTCAAGGGAGAACCGCAAGGCGAACTTCAGTTTCCACGGCCTGCTCCCAGAAAGAGGGGCCTGGAGAAGGTCAGAGAGACCTTCCTGCTTTTGCAGTTTTCTCAATTTTCTTTAGCTTAAAATATTCAGTATGCCAAGGTGTATTTGGGGGTATTGCGTTCTAAGCCCTGACATCGAACATACTTTCCCGTGACTGTACACTCTTCATCAAACCTAAACATAAAAATACAGAGGTTTCTCTGTTTCTTCAGGTATTCATTTCCTTACGAGGGCTCCCAGGTCACGTAAAACTTCTATTAAAAAAAAAACGTATGCCTTTCTCCTGTTAATGTGTGCTTTGCTGTAAGTGCCTCAGCAATGAACCTAGTGATGGGTGAGGAAAAGAAGTCTTTCCTCCTCTACAAAGAGAAACCATGGTCTTTTTCACAGAGTGAGTAACTTGGCTCAAGGAAGAAGGGTCAGCTTATTAAATAGAACTAGAGAATAGTGAGGGAAAATCTTCCAGGCAGTCATAAGTAGCTGTCTTTTTACTACCAGTTCAGGCCCCCATTGGGAGAACCTTTCCCTGTGCAATGGCTTTTTTCTGTGACTACTGTCCCTTATTTAATCTCAATCCTACAAAGACAATTGGCTCTCTAAATTGTCAAAGAAGTTTTTCAATAAAAAACTTTAGTCTTCTCCTTTTTTCTCCTTTTTGGGGTCTTTTTGTCAGAATAAAACAAGTAAACATTAATTACACAAATCATTAACAAACAAAAAAAACAAAGCATTCAGTATTTCAAGGAAATTGGGGGTGTAGAGGAGAGATTGTGTATTCAGAGAAAAGCACTCCTCATTAAACATGAATGTAAGAAAGAGGTGAAAAACAAACCAACCTAACCAAAAAACAAAAAAGCAACAACAACAAAAAAACCCACAAACGAACAAACAAAAAAAAAATTACAATTTTCTAATTCATATTCTCAGTGAAATTTGATGAAAACTTGCATTTATCAAGCAAGATGGTCTTCCAAAAGAAATGATTAATCTGAGAAAAGAGTTATTAGATGTGCAAAACACATTTTATGAACTAAAAATACATTTAATTGAACCAAGAGGCAGATTGAATCTTACGTCAATAAAATAACTGAAAGAACTGCATTCAGAAGAACTGAATCAGTCTGGCCACTCACTGTTATATATATTAAGCTATTTTTAACAGTACTGTTTGTTCCCCAAATTAAATGTCGAAAGATAATCTTCCCAAACAAACATCTATTTTAGTAGGTTTACTAGCTAGACCAAGAAAAGGAAACACAGGAGAGTCTGAAGTACATATCCAATGTGACTTTCTGGAAAATTCTTAGAGGCAAATGAATAAAGAAAAGTAATTATCAAAAAGACACCTACACACGAATGCTTATCGCAGCACAATTTATAATTGCAAAGATGTGGAATCAACCTAAGTGAATAAAGAAAATATGGTGTGTGTGTGTGTGTGTGTATATATACATATATAGATATAGATATAGATACATATATATATCTATATCTATATATCTCAGCCATAAAAAGGAATGAAATGATGTCATTTGCAGTAACTTGGATGGAACTAGAGACCATTATCCTGAGCGAAGTATCTCAGGAATGGAAAACCAAACACCACATGTTCTCACTAATAAGAGAGAGTTAATAGATGGGCACACATGCACACAAAACAATATAAAGGACTTGAGAAATCTAGAAGATGGGGAGGATGGGGGGTGTGGGATAAACACTTACCTGTTGGGTACAACAAACACTATTCTGGTGATGGGCACACCAAAAGCCCTGACTTAAGCATTATATAAGATATCCATGTAACAAAAACACTTATACCACCTTAATTAATATACTAATATGTTGAAACAAAAAATAAATAAAAATAATCTAAAAAAGTCAGAAGGAGCCAAAAAATAGAAACAAGTAAAAATATGAGTATATTGGGATAAATGAATATATGGATTAAACAGAAAACAAGATTATTAAAAACAAGCTAAATATTCACTAAAGAACCATTGGAGAAAAAATGTTAAGTCCTCAGAAGATAGCAACATTCCAAAGTACGTCCCATTTCAAAAAAGAAAAATCATAAAATTTCACCTCCAATTTGAATGCTGTTAATAACTTGGGCCTCTGTTCCCACCTTTCTTCTTCCACCCATCCATTAACCAATTAAATGTCTACTGAACATTTACTACCTTCTGGTCTTCCCCTAAATAGCCTCTGGAGTTTGAAATTGAGGATGGAAACAGTAAACTATTCCATATGAATTAACCTTTAGTGACATTTTAAAAGATATTAAAAGCAAAACAAGACAAATCAAACATGATAGTGTGAGACATTGTCCTGAAAACTTCCATGGTAGTTTAACTCAAAGCTGCAGAGCATATTGGCAATCAGTTTTAAGCGGAGGAAAAAATAACTTGACATTTCCTTTTTCTCAGGAAGTCAGACTGTAAAGAGAACCTAAACTGGTAGAGCCAAAAAATAATCCAGATTCAGAAAGATGCAGAAGAAAGTATTTTAATCGGGGTAGCGAGAGAAGGAACAAATAAGTGTGTACATCAGAAGATGTGTTAAGTGGTAACAAAATGGGAGAAACAGCGTACAAGACAGACTCGGGGGGTTATGGTAAAGTAGGAAACCTAGAAATGATGATGAAAAGGAAACGGGGGAGCAAGATGGCCAAATAGAAACCTCCAGCAATCATCCCTCCCCACGAACACCAAACTCAACAACTATCCACACATGCAAGCACCTTCAGAAGAACCAAAAAATCAGGTGAGTGATCATACTACCTGGTTTTAACATTATATCAAGGAAAGAGGTGCTCAAGAGGGCAGAAAAGACAGTCTTGCATGGCCTGTGCCACCCCTCCCCCATCACCCCCTCCCCCACCTCCCCTGCTCCAGGCAGTGCCAGGGCCAGCAGGCCCAGTGAAGAGAAAATCTGTGTGCCCAGAGGAGGGAGAGTGAAGTGATTATGGGGTTTTTCTTTGAAACTCAGGGCTATCCTGGCACAGGGAAACACAGCACAGGGTAAAACTCTGCCAGTACCCATGGAGGGAGCTTTTAGACCAGCCCAGCCAGAGGGAAATCCTTCACTCTGAAATCCAGGTTCCCGCTAGCCCCACCATGGGATGAAAAAAGCAGGCTGGGGCCTGGACTAAACTCGTAAGGCAGTGGGCCACAAAGACTACTGTCCTTGGGCAACTCCTGCAGCTGGGCTGGCCCAGAGTCAGTGGACTTGGGGTGCATGTGACCCAGTGAGACACCAGCAGCGGAGGCCAAGCCTGTGTCACACCTCCCCCGACTCCAGGCAGCACAGCTCAGGGAGAGTCATCCTCCTCTTAGAGAAAGGAAAAGTAAGAGCTTAGAGGACCTTGTTTTGCAACTTGGGTACCAGCTCAGCCACAGTAAAATAAAGTACCAAGCAGACTCCTGAAGCTTCTGAATCCAGGCCTTAGTTCCTGGACTGCACTTCTGGTCTCGTCCTGGGCCAGAAGGAAACATGCTGCCCTGAAGGGAAGGACTCAGTCCTGGCAGGATTCACCACCTACCAACGAAAGGGCCCTTGGGCTTTTGATAAACATCAGACGTAGTCAGGCAACAGGCACCATGAGCTTTGGGTGAGACTAGGCTGGCTTCAGGTGTGACCTAGGGCTGGTGGCCACAAGGAAGTGCCCACATCATTCCTCCCTCAACTCCAGCAGCCCAGCACAGAGGGGAAAGAGAGTGAAAGACTTTACCTGGTAATCCAGGGAATTCTCCCATATCTTACCTAAGTCCACCAAGGCGCTACCACCAGGAGTCTGCAAAAGCCACAGCATTACTGGGCTTGGGGCACCTGCAGTGCTGATATGGGAACAGTGACCAAAGACTTAGACCACAACACTCAATTCCATTTGATTATCTGGAAATCCTTCTCAAGAAGAACAGGTTCAAACAAGCACAGAATGTGAAGATTAAAATAAATACCTAACTCTTCGATGCCCAGACACTGACAAGCATCCATAAACATCAAGAATATCCAGGAAATGAACTACATAAGGTACCAGTGACAAATCCTAAAAATGATGGAGATAGGTGATAGGTGACCTGTCAGACAGAGAATTCAAAATAGCTGCTCTGAGGAAGCTTGGTGGACTTCAAGACAATGCTGAAAAGGAATTCAGAAGCCTATCAGAGAAATTTAACAAAGAGATTGACATAATAAAAAAAAAATCAAGCAGAAATTCTGGAGCTTAAGAATTCAATTGAGAAATGCATCAGAATCTCTCAACAGCAGAATTGACCAAGCAAGAGGAGAAAATAAGAGGAAAAGAAAATTCAAGTAAATAATAAGTTAGAAAAATACTGAAACTTTGGGGATGATTTCTAAAATTCATTTAATTAAGTTTTTCTCCTAGTTGTACTCTTATAAAGGAGAAGGTGTAATATCTAGTATTTAAAATGATCAGAAAAAAAGGAGAGAGGAGAAGAGAGAACACTTAAAAAAAAAAAAAGAGGTGGACACAGAAAACTTACAAATATGCTAACTTGACTGGGAGAAGAAGGAGTCCTGGGGTTCAGTGAAATAAACTGGAAAAGGCAAGGATGAGGCAGTTGATACAGGACTTTGAGTCCCAGACTGACCATTGGAAAACCAACTGTTTTCCTTTTGACTGGAGAAGACAGTTTCAGCAGACCCTTGAGCAATGACGTGGGGGTAAAATCTACCTTAGAAATAGACCTGCCCTATTGAGGGTAAAAATAGAGACACATCAGAAGAGGAAAAATTAAAAAACAAACAAATATAAGAGGCAAAGTGCTCATGTTGAAAACAACTATGAGTAAGGAGTGGATGTTGGAGGCGCCATCTTTATGTAAAGGACACACTGAAATAATTCAATACAGTGTGAGAGGAGCCGTAAATGAGGTTTTGTGAAATGTTATGATAGGAACAGACCCAGGCTTGGAGGACCTGGAAGTTTACATAATTTGGGGGAGTGGAATGAAGTAAAGTTTATATAATCGAAGGGCTTTCTTAAGAAAAATAATACAAATTTACAAATACAAAGTCATTAGGTTCCCACCTAGTGCGTTGGAAAAGGCTGTTGTGAGAGAGAGGCTGTGAGTCAGCCCTGAAGCTCAGGCATCATTAGTTTCCGGGTAAATCCTCTTCTAGTGAGAGCACAAGGATAAAAACGACTATCTCCAAATGTGGAAGTCAAAAAAAAAAAAAATTGGTTTAGAAAGCTAAATTCAGCTCTGCGAATTTGTTTGTTTGCTTTAGGCTGCCTGCGGGTTGGCCCTCCTATTCTACCCGCCCGCTGTGGCTCTTCCTTTCTCCTTGCATTCTCTTTGATGCTGTAGTGACCATCCATGTTTTGGTCAAGTATGTTAACTATATTTTCTTTTTTGCTATACTCTTAAACTCAGCATCCTCTTTAATGAAAAATACGGCAGAACAGGCCAGACAGACTAGTTTGTGATGGAGGACAGGCCGAACAGGAAGGTCTCCAGACTATCCCACTACAGATTCAACCAGGGCATCTCTGATGTTGCTTATTTTAAACGTGGAAATTTCGTATACAATTTCATTTAGGGAAAAAAAAACAATTAAACTTAAAAAAAAAATCTGGAAGCTATTCACCTGGTATGTTTCATTCTTTTCTTTTTTTAAAGAGAGGAAACAGCCCAATATAGGCGAATTGAATTTGCATAAGGAGAAAGCAAGCTTCAAGTCACTAGTAGAGCTTCTAATTTCGGAGTTCATGTTCTACCTAATAAAGGCAGCATGTGGCCTCATTGCTCCTGACTTTGTCACTGATTGACTGAGTGACTATTTTCTAAAATATTTCAGAATATGACAGTGGTACAAATGCTTTGGTTACATAAATTGCCTTTAGATGCGTTGTTTAATTTTCTGTGCTTGCTTCCTTGCCAGTAGAGTGATGATGGTTCATAAATCTCTGTTGAGATCCTTGTATGGTAAATAAGGGAAGTACAGGAAAACCGATGAATGAAAACACGTTCCTTGCTGTGCGTGACCTGAGCTAAGCTAGTATGAATTAATCAAAATGACTTAACAAAATCAGGCAGGAGTGAGTGAGGTGATGGTGCCATCTGCTGCTATGTTTTGGGAATTTCAAGGTAAATTAGAGGAAGTTAGTTTATGTATTGATTTGGGAGTGAAGTTGAAGAATTTCTGCAGGCTGTGCCTAACTCATAATAAAAATGTCACTTTCGTTCTGCTAAAAGGCATCTACATTTCTTCATTCCTAAGGAATGATGGTTGTTAGTAGTTAGCTTCTGTTATGAGCACTGTTGGATTCCTTCAATAATTATCATGTACATGTATTTTATTTTTAATTTTATATTTATGCCACCATAAATTCCCAGAGGGAAGGGAATTTGTCTTGTTTAGTACTAATTGTCAGTGCTTAGAGCAGTGCTTCAAATGAAGTGAATGAATAAAATTGTATATATGTATCTGTTTTTAATTTAACTGTTCATTTTCTTCCTCCATACCAGATTCTAAGAACCATGAGAAAAGGCTCTAGGTATATTCATTAATGTCTACGTTGTTAGCACTAAAGAGAGAAAGTATTCACTAGACAGTTATTAATTGAATGAACAAATGAACCCAAGAAATGAGAAAAAAAAATTCTAATCCATGTGTCTTTGCCAAGGGAAATTAGAATAACTTATAGAAATCAAAATATCTAAAACTATTATTTTGGTTTCTAACTTACAGAAGTGTATAATCAGCCTTTTTAAAATTACATAGCAGGCATCTTAAATCATTTTTGAAACATAAGTCACATAGTAGGCAAAATATAATGTATAGTAGGCATCCTACATCATTTTATAACAAAATCATAACAGACGTAATACTTACAAAATTGCCTTTTTAATTTTTTAATATTTGGGGTTTATTGTAAATAAATAATAGCATAACGCTGCATAAGCACGTTAGAAAAAAGCTTAGCAAAGGCACATGATTTGACATTTATGAATATATTAAGGTAGATTCCTGCTGTCAGTACTATAGGATGCTTTACTGAACTTCAGTTATTTATATTACTATTGAATTGTTTGTTCTCTGAGAGTTGAATTATAAATTATCTGTCAGCTGTGCCATTAATAGAGTAAAAGAACTAGAGACGATCTGAGTCATGTGACTGATTATTGGAGTATAACATGGACCATTAAGTTTACATATACTGGAATCGTGGGCTAGTTTAATAATTGTCAAAGCCCTCAGATTTCCTTATGGTCCACATACAAGTCAGAGGGATAAAACTCCTGCTTAGAATTCTGTGTTTTTCAGCTGTACCAGTGCTTCACACCTCACTCCTCTCTCAGTTTTTTTTTAAATTTGCTCCCACCAAACTAGTGGTCCATCAGTTTTCTGGTCTGTGGCGTCCTTTACAGGTCTTGCCCACCACGGGATGAGGATGATCATAAAGGGGTGGGAGTCGAGAGGAGTTGAGAACTAAATGCAAGTGCAAAGGACGTACATTTGGAGATATTAAGATATAAAGATCAGATATTTTAAGTTCTTTCATTTTACTTGCTACATTTTAAAAACTTGAACAATAGATTCAGAAAAGTATACATATTCTGCCAAACCAGAATAGCCTAAGGTTTCCTGTATGAAACACTTTAAGGTAATCCGACATTGGAAATTACATTTGTTTATACACCATCTACTCCCACACTGACCCAAATGTCTTGCAGAGCCCTAATAAACCTCAGAAAAATATCTCCAACAAAAAACTGAAGAAATGCTGAACATTGTTTTTTACGGTGAGGGAAACAAATGCCAAGTCAGGACATGTTCCACAGCACACTATTTCAAAAACAACAGAAAAAGAATCCTAAGCAATGTTTACAAATACAGTTAAACTTACATTCATAAGTCCTTAGGTTATCTGGTCAAGATGCTGTAAAAGCTTAAGAATCTAATATCTAAAATGGAAATATTTGTAGGACGTTAAAAAGACGAAAAGATGAACTAATAGTATAAATAGTTGACATTTCTCGAACTCTTGCCAAATTCTAGGCACCTTGTGAAGAACTATGTAAACATTGTCCCATTAACTCCTCAAATATCTATTAGGTAACTACTAGTGTTTCCTCAGTTGAGGAAACTGAGGCATCAAGGAGGTCAGTAACTTACTTTAGGTAATAGAGATATTTGGTAATTGACAGGGATTTGAACTTAGTGTAACTTCAGAGCCCTTGTGCTAAACCATTATGTTTATTAAAGAGTGCATCATAAATAATAACTTATTTATATCAGGAGTTCAGCAAACTTTTTCTGAAAAGGGTGAAATAATAAATATTTTGAGATTTTTCAGGCCACTTACAGTCTTTGCTGCATATGTATATTTTTAAATAACCCTTTGAAGATGTAAAAATCAATTTTAGCTCACAGGGCATCTATAAACAGGCTACAGGCAAAGAGCCATAATCGTAGCCCTGATTTAAATGCTATCAAGAGTGGGAACATTTATATAGTTACGATCGAGAAGCAGTATATGAACTGCTAGAAAGAGACATCCCCAGGATAGATCAGATCAGGGCAATTGCCTCTGAATCTCAGGTTTAAGAAAACAATGTACTAGAGTCGGTAAAGACGGAAGACAGAAATAGGAAGAGTGCAGGGACAATGACTCATCGGCACTGTCAGCTTGGCTAAAGAAGCTAGCTCTGTCATCAGCTTTGAAATAGAAACTACCAGGCGCAAAGTTGAGAAATTCATCTTTCAGTCTTGGACTACAATTTTTTCCAGAGATAATTTCAGCTCAACATATCTTTGTTCAGGGATATCAGTAGGTCCCACAGAACGAGAAGCTTAAGTACCCAATTACAAAATACTTATCTTGGATTTTTGCTTATAGCCAAGAGGAAGTAACAAGGACTAGATTTATTTTCCAGCCTAAAACAAACAAACAAAACCAGGCTTGTATATAAATCAACAATTTTCAAAACACTGTATATCAAGTATCGAAGGATGATTCCTGAGAAATGGAAAACGAGCAAGGTAAGCTCTAGGATTGCCCCAGATTACCACATTTAGGAAGTTTGCAGGCCAGACACAGGGGAGGGGAACTGAGCAGGATGCTGGTAAACTCCCTGAACTGAGGAACTATAACTGAGAGTGTGGGAAGACAAAGGTAGTCAGGCTTCACAGGAGAGTACGAGGGAGGGATAGACTATTGAGAGAGAACCTTAGGGGTCTCCAGAGGGTCCTCCTTGAGAATTCAGTAGAGTACGGATCAAAGCACAAGTGTGAGGAAACTACCACAGGGGCAAGGAAAGAAACATCCCAACCGTCTAGAGGAAACAATACCCAGTGCTCACACTTAGCAGGGAAAGTGCCCTTTTCCAACAGCAAGGCTGGAAAAGCCTATAATTCATGAGTCATGGAGTAGAATACTCAGAAAATATTGCCTTCATATTGGAGAATAATTCTTTGGTACTATCTGGCAATCAAAAAAGCAATAACCAGAAGCATCTCACTGCTTCTATATAATAGAAATATATCTCACAATAAAATTCAGGAATATATATAGGAACACAAACAGAGCTGGTATTAACCAAGATATGATTAGTCTGGCTTTCAATCAAAGATTAGCAGGCATGGGGCAAGACACAGCCGCTCATGCCTGTAATCCTAGCATTTTGGGAGGCTGAGGAGGGAGGATTACTTGAGGTCAAGAGTTCAAGACCAGCCTGAGCAACAAGCAAGACCCTGTCTCTACAAAACATAGAAAAATTAGCCAGGCATGGTGGCACATGCCTGTAGTCTCAGCTACTTGGGAGGCTGAGGTGGGAGGAATGCCTGAGCACAAGAGTTTGAGATTGCAGTGAACTATGATGATGCCACTGCCCTGATGCCCTGGCAACAAAGTGAGACCTTGTCTCAAAAAAAGAAAGAAAGAAAAAAAGATTAGCAGGCATGGAAAGAGTGAGAAAAACAAGATCCATAAAGGGAAGAATAATAATCAAAACCAACTCAGAAATTAAAATAAGAAGACATGGACATTAAGATAATTAATGTGTTCATAATATATTTATGTATTTTAAAATTTACCAGAGACATGGAAGATAATCTTTAAAAAAGTAAAGCACACTTCTAGAGTAAACTACAAAGGATAAGATGAAAAATACGCTGTATGGTATTAATGGCAGATTACACACCTAGAAGGAAAAATTAGTAAATTTGAAGATATAACAAGAGAAACTATCGAAAATGAAACCCTGAGAGAATATAATTTTCAAAGGAAAGGAAAGAAAGAAAGGAAGAAAGAAAAGTAAACGGAAAAGAAGAGAAGAGAAGAAGCAAGGAAGAAAGAGAAAGGAGAAAGAAAGAAAAAAGAAAGAAAGAGAGATAGAAAGAAAGAAAAGGAAGGAGCATTAAGCTGCTGTGCGGTAACTTCTAGCAACCTGCTATATGTGTATTGAGTCCCTTAAATGTGTGGGGAAGGGGATGAATGTTGGAGCAGAAAAAAATATTTGAAAACATAGCAGGTTAAATTTTCCCAAACTTGATAAAAAATATAAATCAATACATCCAAAAGTTTAATAAACCCTAAATACAAGAAACATTAAAAAAAACTACATGAAAGCACATGATAATAAAAAACACATGAAACCTGTGACAAAAATAAAATAATTACAACATCCAGAAAAGAACAGACAGTTATGTACAGAAAAACAAAGATAAGAATTGCAGAATATTTGTCATCAACATAAATAAAGTGAGAAGACTATAGAACAAAAATCTTTAAAGTATGAGGGGGGTGAAAAATCTGTCAACTTAGCATTCTACACCCAGTGAAAATACCTTTCAAAAATAACGATGAAATAGTAATGTTTTCAGACATATGAAAATGGAAAGAATTCATTACAGATAGACTTTCAGTACAGGAAACACTAAAAAATTCTTCAGGTAAAATTAAAATGCCACATGATGGTAAAGTAGATATAGAAAAAAATGCGTAGCATTGGAAATGGTGACTACATGGATAAATGCATAAGACTTTTTTCTTATTATTTAAATGTCTTTAAAAAATTATTGGCTACTTAAACAAAAATAGTGGCAATATATTTGGGTATTTATAACATATATAAATATAAAAGGTATGTCAACAATAGCATGAAGACCGGAAGAAGAGAAATGGAAGTATAGCATTGTGAGATTCTTATCCTGTACATAGAGTTGTATGATACCACTTTAAGGTAGACTGCAATAAGTTTTGATATGTTTAAATCCTGAAGTAACTACTAAGGTAATAAAACAAAGAAAAATAGATAATAAGCTAACAGGGGGATAAATGAGATAGTAAACAACATTCAGTTAATCCAAAAGAGTGCAGAAAAAGATGAAGAAAAGAACAAAGGAGAATTGAGACACACTGAAAACAAACATCAAGATGATAGACTTAAATATAACTTTATAAAAATCACATCAAATGTAAATAGTTTAACACTCAAACAAAAGCCAGAAATTGTAAAATGATATAAAATAGCAAGACCCAATTATATGTCACATAAAAGAAACACACTCTAAGCCCAAAGACAAAAAAATCGATTAAAAGTAAAAGGATGGAAAAAGATATGTGATGCTAACATTAATCAAAGAAAAGCAGGAGTGGCTATATTAATTTCAGATGAATAATTTAGAGCACTTCATAGATATATTCAAAAGAAAAAAAGGCTCAAATCAATGGACTCAGCTTCCATATTAAGAAACAAGAAAAAGAAAGGAATTAAAATCTAAGTAGAAAAAGGAAACAATAGCAATCAAAGCAGAAATTATTGAAATATAATACAAAAATGTAATAGATGAATTTAATGAAACAAATAGCTTTTTTGAGAAGAAAAATTAAATTGATAAATCTCTAGCTTAACTGATTAGTTTAACAAGTTTAACAATGTCAAAAAGAAGTGGCATCGCTATAGATTCTAGAAGTATTAAAATGATAAAAAAAATTTAAATGTATGCCAATAAATTAAACAACTTAGCAAAAATAGATAAATCCCTTGAAAGACACTAACTGCCAAAGCTCACTGAATAAGAAATCATTTGAAAAGCTCTACGTCTATTAAGGAAACTGAATCTGTAGTTAAAAACCTTACAACAAAGAAAACGCCATACCCAGGTGACTTCAGTGGTATAGTGTATCAAATATTTAACGAAGAAATAGTACTAATTCTACACAAAATTTTCCAGAAAATTGACATAGAGGAATACTTCTCTGAAATTCCATTTAAAAATATCCCTCATAAGCATAGTTACAAAAATTCCAAGCCAAATTTTAACAGATCTAGTCCATTAATATATTAAAATGATAATGCCTCTTAATAATACAAGGCTGTTTTAACCTTCTATAATTAATCAGTGTAATTCATGATGTTAAAACTAAAAAACTAAATAAATAAAAATCATATTATCATCTCAATAAACATAGGAAAAAATATTATCATTATTATTATTATTTTTTTTTTTTTGAGCCAGAGTCTCACTCTCTTGCCCAGGCTAGAGTGCCATGGCATCAGCCTAGCTCACAGCAACCTCAAACTCCTGGGCTCAAGGGATCCTCCTTCCTCAGCCTCCCAAGTAGCTGGGACTACAGCCATGTGCCACCATGCCCGGCTAATTTTTTCTATATATATTTTTAGTTGTCCAGCTAATTTCTTTCTATATTTTTAGTAGAGACGGGGTCTCGCTCTTTCTCAGGCTGGTCTTGAACTCCTGAGCTCAAATGATCCGCCTTCCTCGGCCTCCCAGAGTGCTAGGATTACAGGCGTGAGCCATCACATCCGGCCCAAATTAATATTTTTAAAGATTTTAATTCCCCTCAAATTGATCTATAGATTCAATGCAATCACAATCAAACTTCCAAAAGAATTTTTGTAGAAATTAATAAGCCAATTCAAAACTTAGTATGAGAAATACAGTGACACAGATCAGCCAAAACAACTTTGAAAAGGAATAAAGTTGAAGGACTATCACTCTATGATTACAAATTTTATTATAAAACTATTACAAAAATTATTCAATGTATTATAAAACTTCAAAATTTATTATAAAACTATAAAATTATTCGAAGACTGAGATGATGTAAAAATACAGAAATAGATCAGTGGAACAGAATAGAGAGCATAGAAATAAATCCATACATATATGAACAATGGATTGTTGAGAAAGGTACAAAAACCATGCAGAAAATAAAGAATTGTTTTTTGTTAAAAAACATTATTAAATATTCATATGGAAAAGAAGAACTTCAACACATGACTCACGTATTAACCCAAAATAGGTCACAGATTTCAATGTAGAAACTGAAACTATGAATTATCTAGAAAAACACATAGAAAATTTTTGTAACCTTGAGATAAGCAACGAGTTCTTAGAAATGACAGCAGAAATGTAAAAATGGACTTCATTAAAATTAAAAACTTCTGCTTTTCTGAGTATACTGTTCAAAGGATGAAACGATATGCCACAGACTGAAAACGAATTCTCAAGACACATGTCTGATAAAGGGCTTTTGTCCCAAATATATAGTGCTCTCAAAACTCAACAACAAAAAAACAAATAGCCCAAATAATTCTCAAAAGATATATGCAGTTATTTTATAAAAGAAAACATACAGGTGACAAACAAGTACATAAAAATATGCTCAAGATCATTTGCCATTAGGAAATGCAAATTAAAACTACGATGATATACCACTACATGTAAATTAGAATGGTTAAAACTGCAAGATGGACCATACCAGATTCTGGCACCAGTGAGGCGGAATTGTAATATTCACACCATGGTAGAAATGTAAGATGGTACAACTTTGGAAAACAGTTTGGCAGTTTCTTAAATAGCTAAACACACATTTACTGCATGATCCAGACATCGTACTCCTAGGTATTTACCCAAGAGAAAAGAAATTCTGTGTTCATACAAAGACTTGTACATAAATGTTCATAGCAGCTTTATTTGTAA
>RJWJ010001662.1:0-122711 GCA_004363605.1 Indri indri
TTATGCAATACTCCATTCCTTTAAAAATGCTGTTTCATGACTTTATATGGAAGAGGCCTCTCGTTGCTTGTTTGTCACACTTAAAGCTAAAGCTACATTCTGTACAAAATATTTCTACAAGGATGATATGGGACACAGCCAGAAGTAGACTAAAATAAGGATAAAATAAAGGAATATGTGTAAAATTATTTTTTAAAAGCAGAAGTCGTAGTTATAAATTTCTCATAAAGTTAAACTTGCACATACCATATACTGGCAATCCCATGCCTAGGTATTTACTTAAGACATACGAAAATATATATCCACAAAAAGATCTGTACACAAATGTTTATCAAAACTTTATTCATAATCATCAAAAGCTGAAAACAATGCAAACTTCCATCGATTAGTTAAAGGATAGACATATTGTGGTTTATCCATATAGTAGAACTCTACTCAACACTAGCACAGAAACAAACTGACGCAGGCAACAGCATAGCTGAATCTCAAAAGCATTATGCCACGTGAAAGAAGACAGACACAACGGGCTATACACTGTGTGACTACACATGTATGACAGTCTGGGAAAGGCAACACTATAGGGACAGAAAACACATCAGTGGCTGTCAGGGTCTGGAGTGGAAGAGGGGATTGACTGCAAAAGGCTATGAAGGAACTTTGGGGGATGATAGAAATATTCTAGATCTTGATTACGATGGTGGTGATGTGACTCATAGAATTGTACACTTAAAACTAGTGAATTTTATTTTTCGTAAATTTTACTTCAATAAACCAGACTTTGTTTAAAAGGGAAAGACATTAGACACATACAAAGTATTAATGATGTCACCAGTAATAAGATTTCTGAATAGTTGAATCAAACAATATGAGGTAGAAGAGAAGTTAACGAACAGCCTGAATCCTTGCCTCGCCTGGGAATACAAGAGAACAGAAACCAGGGCTCTAGAATCAGCTTGCCAACCATTGCTGTGTGACCTTGAGTGAGGCATTACTTCTTTCCAAGACTCACTTGACTTACTGTTTAAAAAATTGCATTAACTATTTAAAGTCTTTAAACTTCTTGAACTTTTCAAGCTAGAAAAACAAAACCAAAACAGGAGCAGGTTCACCATTCCAAAAATTTTCCCCCTTGCTGCTCATTAAAGGAAAGCCCAAGTATCACACGTAATTGCTTTGATAGGGACATGGGGTTCACAATCTTAGCTATTATCAAACTCCATTCCTTTGGAGAGGGAAATTATACAATTTGGCCAGCAGGTGTCATACACTCATTTGTTTTTTTAAAAAACCCTGCCTATTCTTTATATCAAGATGCTTTTTAAATGAATATTTGCCTAATATTTTCATCTGTAGTGATTACAAACATTGTTTCTATGCATAAATGCTTAGAGGAAAAAAAGATGTCCTAAATATTCAGTGTATTCCTCAATTTTTTTCTTAGCTCTCATCAGGAATGTTAATTAAATCTATACACCAAGACTGGAAAACAAAATCTCTTTTACTCCATTATGTTTAATGTTTCAAGGATTTTCAGAAAACAGTAGTGGCTTACCCCAGTCTTGGCAAACTCAGTCCTTTAATAGTGTTCTCTTCATTCTCAATGTCACCTCCTGCATGAAGCCTTCCTCTGGCATCTCCTATACCATAAAGCTTTGTATATCCTAAGCAAAACATCATCCACATTTTCTTGGAACCGATTATGTATAAGTCTATCTTTCATCTCTTTGGATCACTCCCCGAACTACAAATTCCTGGGAAATACCAGTGCTTCATTACACAAGTGTGTAGCATTGTACCCTGTGCTCAATAACATTTGTTGATAATGAACAAATAAGTGAATGAATATTTGAATCGATTTTACCATCTCAAAATAAGTGATGTCTCTACGACCAGGTGAAAAGTAAAAAAAGCAATGGGTGGTCAGATCAATTGAAAAGCACATAAAGGCACACGACTATTTTCCCTAGAAGAACATAGGGGATAATTGTGGCTTATAGAAAGAAGTCAGGGCAGCAGCATATAGCAACCAAAAATTTGAGATAATGGGGTAGATACATGGCTTATATAATGAACTAGCAGGAAGTCTTAACCTTTTGTGCCAAAGTTATTTGAGGATGCCTATGGACTCCTTCTCAGAATAATGTTTTTAAATAACATGGAACACATAAGATTACAAAGAAAACTAATTTCAATACAGTTATCAAAATATTTTTAAACTATTTATAAGATCTAGCAGCAGGTTTAAAATAACTAGTATAATTTCATAAAAGTGATGAGTGTAAATGATATTTTGAGAAATCTGCGACAACTGTAACATGATATGAAAAAATATTTTTGACAGTCACAGGCACTGCAAATCTTCCGCAGTTTTTGCCTAGATTCACAATTGGTGAAAATGCTAGATTTCAGGCTGATGAAATTAAAGTTGTAATTTTTCTCCTTTCTAAATTCAGGGGCCCCTTAAATCCTATTTATGAATCACTTGAGGGGGTCTATGGACCAAAGGTTAAGAGCCCTGGGCTGAAGAGAAGTTAGAATGCTGAAAAACAGGAGTTACGAAGGATGAGGGAACAAAAGGATTTTCCTTCTAGTGTCCTGTCTCTCTATCTTTCTGTCTTTAGAAAGCTCACGATGTTCACTTCCTTACCTCTTTTGTATTCTTCACCCCATCACAATAGGGATTATATCCCCATCACTCCATGAAACCGGCCTTTCCCAGGCCAAGCTTCATGTCTAGGCATTACATAGTCCGATGGATACATCTTTGTCCTTATTGTATTTGATTTCTTTTTGGCTTTTTCACAGTGGACTACACTTTTTTTTTTTTTTAAGCATCTTTCTTCCTTTGGCTTAACTCTTTCTTTTTCTCTTACCACTTTGGAGGTTCCTTTTCAGCCTCCTATTCTATCTGCTCTTCTGCCTGTGAATGTGTCCCTGGAGTTCTACCTACGTTCTGCTTCTCTTCTCACTCTGCACATTTTGTCTGAACCGCCTTATCCATCTAGCCTACGTCTCTAACCCAAGCCTCTTTCCTGAACCTACAACCCTGTGTTCAACTATCTATGATACACTCATCTGAAATGTAAGAAGGATCCCTCAAACTCAACGTATCTGAAACTGAACTCATCCTCTTCCCCTCTCTGTTTCTTCTTTTACATTCTCCATTTTGGTGAAGGACATTGCAATCCAAAACCTGACCAAATCAAAAGTTTGGAAGCTATTTTTTACTTTGTCTTCTCTCTCACCCCCAACCATAAAATTAATTACCGATCTTTCAAGATCATCTATCTTTAAGATCTCTCAAACTTGTCCCTTTTCCCCAGCTCTGCTATTACTGCCTTAGACATTTTAATAGCTACTCATCAATCATTGTTTACAATGTGTCAGGTACTATGCTGAGTACTTTACACACACTGTCTTTTTTAATCCTCATATCATCCCATGGTACAAGACTTATTATGCCTAAAATTACGAATGAGGAAATAGAAGCCCAAGAAGGGAAAGAACTTGTCCACAGTCATACGGCTTTTAAGTGGCAGAGCCTGGACCAGGGCCTGGATTGGTCCGCCGGGCTCCAAAGTTGTGTGCCTCCTTGCTACCTTCAGGGTCTCCAGTGTTCCTTGCCCACAATCTATCCATCTCATTACCACTAAAATTCTTCCTTTCAGAGGCAAATCTGATCGCCTTACTGTGCTGCCTGTGATTTTGTGGTGTTCCTGAGCCCCTGCACCTCAGTGCTCACACCCCTGCACTGGCCTTCAGGAGCTCGCCCTGTTCGCCTCTCCAGCTTCCTCTCTTACCACGACCCAGCCCGTGCTCCACACCCAGGTGATTTCTGCCCCCCACCGCCCACCCCATGCCTCACCCTCCTACCCCACTGTACTCATTTGCTGGGGCTCCCATAACAAAGTACCACAGACTGGGGGGCTTAAACAACAGAAATCTATGTTCTGCCTCACAGTTCCAGAGGCTAGAAGCCTAAGATCAAGGTGTCAGCAGGGTTGGTTTCTTTTAAGGGCCATGAAGAAGAATCTGTTCCAGTCCTCTCTCTCTGGCTTAGAGAGGACCTCCTTCTCACTGTGCCTCACATGGTGGTACCTTTGTGTGTGTGCATTCCTGGTGTCTCTGTGTGTCCAAATTTTTCTCTTCTTATAAGGACACCAGTCAGATCAGATTAAGGCCCAACCTAATGACCTCATTTTAACTTAATGACCTTTTTAAAGGCCCTGTCTCCAAATACAGTCACATTCTGAGGTTAGGGCTTCAACATATGAATTTGGGCACAGACTCAGTCCAGCCCATAACACCCACTCACCTAGCTGACACCAACTCACCTCTCTGGACTTACTCGTTCATGTTGGCCTCTCTGGGAAGTCTTCTTTGATGCCCCGTATCTGAGTTAAGTGCCTCTGCCACTAACACCGTCAGAGCTGCTGGGCTTCCCTCTTTCATAGCACTTACCATTCTGTATAGTAATTGCTGTTTTACTTCCCCAAAATCTCCATCGGACCTAGCTCCTTGAGGGCATGAACCATATCTCATTATTTATTTTTCTAGCCCCCAAACCCCATACCTGACTCATGTAGGCATCTCATCAGCCAATTAATCAGATTAAAATTTGTTAATTCATATTTTCTGGATGCTTACATAAGACCGAATGAAGCCCCTTCTGTCATGGACATTTTAGCAGGCAGAAAAAAATAGGTGGAAATAAATAGTATATTTTCTGGTACCGATGAAGAAAATAGAGCAATCTGATGGAGAGCAGCTATAGGAGACTTCTACTGTTAGGGACGTCAGGGAAAGCTTGAGGACATTTGAGATGTGGCTTGAATGATGAGATGTAACAGGCATGATCTGTGGGAAGAGAATTTCAGGCAGAGGGAACATCAAGGCCAAAGGCCCTGAAATGGGAATGAACTTGGCAAGTTCAAGGGACAACAGGAATGCCAAACTGACTGTAGAGCAGTGACTCAAGGTGAGAGCAGAAAGAATTGATGTCAGAGGCTTGAGCTGTGTGATAAGTGCAAAGGAAGCCAGTGAAATGTTTCAACCAGGGGCGAGATATGATGATTTATGTTCTTAATGAGATTTCTCTGACTGCCGTGTGGGTGTAGATTTCAGAAGGACAAGAGGGGAGCAGGGAGACCAGGAAAGAAATGGCTGCCAATAATTTAAACCAATGGTTCTCAACTGGGAGCAAGGGTGACTTTGTGCCTCCCCGACCTGCCTTGCGGACATTCGGCAATGTCTGGAGTGAATTTTGGTTTTTACGGCTGTGGGGCAAGAGAGCTGCTAGCTTCGAGTGGGTAGAGGTCAGGGATGCCGCTAAACAGCCCCTCACAACAAAGAATTTCCTGGTGAAAATGCCAATAATGGCAAGGTTGACAAACCCTCATCCAGAGAGAAATGACGGTAGTTTGGACCAGGGTGTAATAATGAAGGTTGTGAGAAGCAGTGAGACTTAAGATATGTTTGGAGGTAGCCAGTAAGCCGTACAGGACTTGTTGACAGACTGGATGTGAACTCCTAGGTCTTTGCCCTGAGCAGTGAGGTGGATGTTGGAAATATTTACTGAGATGAAGAAATAGAGATCAATCATAGAGCATAGATGATATTTAAAGCTGTGAGAGTGGTAAAAATCATTCGGGGGGATAATGTAAGAGAAGGGAGGAGAGGCTGGCAGAGCCCGGGGACACTCCCATATTGGAGTTCCCATTGGAGGAGAAGGAGCCAACACATGACACTGGAGCGAGGTCCTTGGGACAACCAGAGAGGATGTGCTACAAGCTCAGGGGAAGGTGGCCTGGGGAGCAGGAACACTTCTTCCATTGGAAAAGAGGGAAGGCAAAGTTCGTAACCAGGGATGTAGGCAGGTGAGTGGATTTGGTGATGGGAAGGGGGGCATTTAGCATCAGATTGCATTTATTGTCTCTATCACTAAGGTCTGAGTATGAGTATCCACTGAGTATGACAGTGTATGTATGTGGGAGATACTGGATATTTAAGAAGAAATGGTGTTATAAAATAGTTAACTTGGAAAGGAGGAAAATAAAGGAATTGTCCAGTACTGTTTTGAGTCGTTTAAGATTTATAGTCACAAATTTAAAGTGAGTCCAGTTAGCACAATTTCTGAATTCATAATTAATTGATAACTTTTATTGAATGAACAAAATATCATACTAATATTAACATCTACCATCTTGAACATTTACGAGGTAGCACGCATCATTCTTTATAGATGCTCTTACTTAATACTCCCAAACAGCCTTATGAGATAGGTATTATTACCTTATTTAACTGATAAATAAAACTAAGAATCAGAGAGATTAAGTAATTTGTTCAAGGCCACACAGTAAAAGGTCAGGATTCAAACCTGAGTCAGTCAGTTGTAAAGCTCATATTCTTAACCAATATTTTATATCCTACACAGGCTACTACTAATGAAAACCACTGCCCTAGCCAGGGCTTTGTAATTTCCCTACTATTCAAAAAGCCAAAGATGCCAGTAACTCTAGGAAGAATAGTGAAAATAAATGGAGGTAATGAGGAAAAACAAAATAACCCAAAGTTCATTAAAAATGCATTGCAATGGATTGCTACAATTTACTCCTTCATGATTTTCCTCTTGCAAGATTCTCCTTGGGGCTTACTTAAATCCAATTTTACGTGCTTACCCAAATGGGTTAGAAAAGGGCCAGTGGAGAGGGAACAAGGTACAGAGTGTGATTTGCCCTTAGCCTCCAAGCCCCAGTGGGACGGTCTCGAGTCCTGAAAAGAGACCAAATTTACTCTACAAACGTTCTACACTGCCCTCTCTTTGGCTGAGATGGAGATGTGAGGGTTGAGGTAGAGGTTGTCTAAGACCTCGAGAGAGTATATGGAGGGAATGGAGATTTTTCTCTGCAGTTTGACTCCTACTGCACATTCAGCTCACTACACATTCTCAGCAGCTCTGAGGTTGCCAATGAGATGCAGAGTTACAGCGTAAATGCAAAACGTGACAGGTCCTTCTAGTCAGAACATCCAAAGCAAATTCTCCATTGAGTTTCCCACGTTGTAAATAAATGTCAACCACATTCTTTATTCCCCTCCCCAACAACTAAAAAGGTTTAGAGCTTGTTTTTTTTTTCTTTTTTGGTAGCTCAGATGATTTACATATAACATTACTGATATAGTTATATATCACATGGAAAGTCCGATTTGTTCTATATCTCTTTGTTTCAGTAATATTCACCTATCACTTGCCATTAATCACTGTTACTAAAAAGCTGTTTTTTAAAAGTAACTTTTAACTTTCTTGATACCTTTGTTTATATACTTATCAAAAATCAGTTAAAGCTCAGCATTTTAGATCCATTTATTTTATTTAATTTTGTTTTAAGC
This sequence comes from Indri indri, assembly GCA_004363605.1. NCBI lineage: Eukaryota > Metazoa > Chordata > Mammalia > Primates > Indriidae > Indri > Indri indri. Next base: position 7,387 of record RJWJ010001662.1, read on the forward strand.
AATGTGTATATTCTGACCATATATTTTCTCACCTTATTAGTCATTGCGAAAGACATTATGTTGACCAGGATGGGGCACGTTACTTGACACTAGGTGTGTTAAGATCTCTCTTTTTCACACAATAGGTTAAGCTCCTAGGTATTTGGTTCTTCTTCTCTAGGGAACAATTTTAGCAATCATTTAGTATTCCACAAACATTTATTAGGCCCCTACTGCCTGGCACTGTGTTAGGCACTCGAGATGCAAAGAAGGATAAAAAATGGCCACTGTTCCCAAGGAATGGAAGGAAACAAATATATTAAGTGTTAAAGAGAGTAAAATAGCTCTATCTGAAGGGTAGAATGGAGCAAGAGGAGGAAATGTATGACCAACAGAATATTTCGGCCTTTCTGTTCTGAGATGTTGCCACTGACCAGCTCCCACGCTGACGCCTCGTGGCCAACAGGGGTTGCAGAAAGGCTATTGGCTGGTGCTGTCTGGGACCAGAGAACATGGGCTCAGGAGTCAGATGGACCTGGGTTCAAACTACATTGCCATCACTTACTAGGATGTGAACTTGGCTAGTTTTTAATGCCATCGAGCCCAACTTTCTTCACCTCAAAGGCAAGTGTATTGCAAAGGAAGCAGTATGTGTATTGGCTGAGAGGTAAAGCTCTGCAGCCAGGCTGCCTGGATTCAACCAGGGGACCTTGGACAATTTGTTTAATTTCTCCGTTACTCGGTTTCCACATTTATAAAATAGGGACAATAATTTTATCTATCTTATTGGGTTTTGGGTGGATTGTGTGATTAAAGTGCATAAAACAGTGACCGGCACATTATCACTGGTCAATAAATGTCAGCCATGCCTGTTATTATTATTGTTATAGCTCTCTCATAGAGAAATTGAAAATTACATGAAATAATGTATGCAAAGTAGCTAGCACAATGCCTAACACTTAGTAATCACTTACTAAATGCAACAAATGAAACTAAATGAACTAAATGCAGCATTCTTGTCTTCAAACCCCTGACCATGACCTTGATAGAGGAGGATTTTGAGAAGATAAGATATACAGATCTCAGCTCTTCTCACAGCTCTTAGATGGATTTGTGGCTCACTCAAACAAAAGCCAAAGTACTGAGGGTGACCTATAAGTACCTAACTGATCTATCTGGTCCTGGCCACCTTCCCTGGCCTCATCACCTACCACTTCGCATCTCATTTTCCTTCCTCTGCCACACCAGCTCTGGACTGTGCTCTGACATGCCAAGCCTACGCCAGTCTCCAGCCTTGGCTGTTCCTCTGCCTGGAATGCTTGTCTCCCCTCAGAATACATATCCAAATATAAAGGACCCAGCAAAAGTAGTTCTGGGAAAAAAATTATAGCCTAAAATGCTTGTGTTAGGAAAGAATAAGTGAGCTGTACATATAACTAAAAGAGTTAGAGAAAGAAGAGAACAAAACGATTTTAAGAAAGAGTATAGTAAAGTTAAGAGCAAAATTAATGGTTTTTAAAACAAAACATGCAATAAATAGGATCTACAAAGTCAAAAACTGGTTCTTTGAGAAGATTATTAAAATAGACAAACCTCTAGCCAGATTAATAAAGAAAATGAGAGACGGCATGAATAATTAATGTTAGCATTGAAAAAGGAAAATAACTTCATATCCAGCAGGATTTTAAAAAGATAATAGAATAATACTTTGGTTAATTTTATGTCAATAAATTTGAAAGATTAGTAAAAATATGCAAGCCTCTAGAAATAGTTCAGTCACAATTAAAGACACTGACAAAGTGATTGAACATCTTCCCATAAAAACACAACAGTCCCAAATGGTTTCGTCAATGTGTTCTACCAAAATTTTAAGGAAAAGATTATTTTAATCTTTTGCAAACTCTTTCAGAACATAGAAAAGGAAGGAACATTCCCTACCACGTTTTGTCAGTTCAGTATAACCTTGATAATAACCAGACAAGGACTGTGGGAGAAAGGAAAATTACAGGCCAATTTTACTTATGAAGTAGATGTAAGAATCCTAAATAATATTAGCAAACTGAAACTGGCAATGTACAATGCATAAAATGATCATTCTACATCATGATCAAGTTGGATTATCTCAAGAATGCAAGGTCGATATAACTTTAGCAAATTTTAGAATGCCACTTATCAGAAGAATAGATTTAAAAAGGTATACCCTGTAAATTCTATCTTGGAAATTTGATGTTACCCCAAGGAATATTTGGGAAGGGGAAAAAACAGTGAGTTGTTTCAATTTAAACCCAAAGTTCCTAAGTTTACCTGGATTGAGCTAAAAAAAAAATTTATCACCTGGAAGAATGAGGGAGATAAAATTGAGTTAAAAATGAAAGAAAATTAGTCTTTCATATCTGAGTTTTGTCCTCAAAACATCATATTTATTAGGCCTACCACTGAGTATATTTTTATTTTCTTTTATTGTGAGTTTTTCCACCCAAATTCACAAAAAATTTGCAAAATAATTATTGAGAGGCACTATTAATATTTTATTACAAGTTCGGTAATCAAAACTTATTGCATTCTTTTATCTTTTAATTTATAATTTGAAAATTAAAGAAGAAATTGTTAATTATGCAGCATGACTTGTGCTCTAAAAGATCTCCTTTGCTTGTATTGTTCATGTTTCCATCACCAGGTAGCTGCTTATATTTGTTTTTGTTTAATGACATATCTCAAATATGATGTCTTCCGTAGAAGGATAGCAATTACCAAGGATATTCTTTCTTTTTTAAGAAGCTGTATTACTGGTTTTAGTCATCTGTACTAGCTCCAGTTTTCAGTGATTCTTTAAAACTTACTTTAAATGGATTAGCAAATATGTATGCAAATCCCATTATAATTAAGAGCAGCTAAACTAGTGAATCTTTCTATTTTCCAATTATTATTGTTTTATTTACTATTGTGTTATAATATTTGGAAAATATTATTTTTCAAGTGTCTTTTTTGCTAATATGTTTAGTTGTATGTACTGAAAAATAAATTTAGCTATTTTTTATAATAAACATAATTCTCTTTATAAGATCATATTGAATAGATTCAAAATAAATAATTCAGTGAATCTCAATTGTTATAGCTAATCTATTCAGTCTTTTATTGAGACCTACAATAGTCTTATCTCATGGACACCAAAAAAATGGCCTTAGGTAATCACAACAGTGAAATCTTGGGGCATTGGAATGATTATACACACACACAGACACACAGACACAAGTTACAAAGGTAAGCTGAACCAATATAGTTTAGTATTTTGTAAGCTGGGGAAGACAATATGTCTTGTGTTTTTCTGTATATTTCAGAGGGCCTAATGCAGGTCAATGAAGATAATAGAAAGTCCATGGAAGAAAATCTTTGGAAGAACGAGTAAAATGGGTGAGGCATCGGCATTGCACCTAGATGTTGGGGCCACTTGCTTGGGTTCACATCCTGGCTCCACTATTCCCTGGCTGTGTGACTTTGAGCAAAAGACTCTTTGTGCCCCAACTCCTCAATCATTAGCTATGGAATAATAATCACACTTACTTCATAGAGTTTTTTTGAACATTGAATGGATTAATGCATATAAGTATTTAAAAGAGTACCCAATACATAATAAACATTCAATTAATATTAGCTATTATCATTTGGAATAGATGTATGAAAACTGAGCATTATTTTAATAGTTCGATTATACATATTTTCTAAAACTATTACTCCACAGTGATCTACACAGAATGATTGCTCAGTGGCGGTTTTTACTGCTATGAGGGTTGAATGAATGTTCAAGCTTTGGTTAAGTTCTAGACATCAGTAAATGTTAGTTTTCCTTCTCCCTTTTCTCCTTTTACTCCATAGCCCTACCGTGTCCTTTACTCCAGGTCTCTTTCTGACAGCAGTTGTTCTTATTACTGTATTATGAATACATTTTTGGCATTGCTAATCCCATACCTTTAATCTCAAGACATTTATTATTCTTTGGCTCTTTCATCTTCATTTACAAAAAAATCTTTGACTCTTTGTAATCAGATAAATCTGAATTTGGACCTTGGCTCACTGCATAATCTCCTCAGTCTTTATTTCCTCATCTGCAAGTAATAAAATCAATTACTAGATATTAATAATTAAATCTATTTACAGGATGTTGCCCTAATCTATTTATAGGATTAGGGCAATTTTCTGTTAGGTTCCCGTCGCAATGCCTGGCACATGGTAGGTGGTCAAAGTATAGTAGTTCCTTCTCTCCATTAAGTGATGTCCCTCATTTTGTATTTTCTGCATTAATTTATTTCTTTAAAGGATTGAGATAAAATTCTTAATTGACTGTTATCCATCTTTTCACAGCATTTCAAATTTTCATTTTCCAAAGGAAGTAGAATAACTTTGAATCATCCAGCTTCTTTGAAGGACTGTCCTAGAGCTTACATAGAATATGAAACTCTATAACACATCAGTTCCCCTCTCAAAATAAACCTGTAATTTACTGGTAGTTTTAATTTACATGTAAATTACTATTTGGGAACATTAACCATCAAATTTCTTACATACATTATGTAGTGGGTATGAAGTTGTTGAGTCATAAATATGACCATTTAAGAAAATAATATTATTTTTCTGTAATAACTTCGTTTCTATCTCACGATCTTTCTTCCCAGCAGCAGATGAAATAATCTTATCAATTCTGGTTAAATTCTGTCATTAGGGTCTTCTCTCTTTTTCTCTGGGGTGAAATTTAATTTCTAGGGGCTTATGGTACCATGGCTTCAGAAGGGGTTGGTGGAAGAGTAGCTCGTCCACAATTGTCACCTGTCCTTCATATTGTCTTCCACAGAGATGTAGCCCACATACATACCTCCATGCTGGCACCTGCAGTGATGTCCCTATTCCTACCTGCACTATAGTGGTGTGGTCCCTGCTGCTTCCCTTCATTATGGAGTCCTGTCATTACGACCTTGAGCTCCTTGCTGATTCTCTGGCTAGTTTCTACACCCTTTTCTAGGCCATTAATCCCTCTCAAACACTGCTATTGGCCCTCAGGGGACTCAGTACTATGGCCTCTGGCTGTAACTGCCCACACCCACTTACATAGCCACATATGCTACCCAGCCTACTCCCCGGGGACAGAGGGAACTCCTGGGGACAATGTTGCCTTCAAGAATTCTCTACTATCTTGCTATTCAAAGTGTGGACCATGGACTAGCTGCATTAGGATCACTTGGGGACTTGTTAGAAATGCACAATATTGGGCCCTATTTGAGAGCTACTCAATCAAAAGTGCATTTCAACAAAATCCTCGGGTGACTTGTATGCACATTAAAATTTGTGAAGCACTGATCTGAGACACAGGACAAAGTTTCAATTTACCCTCAGAACCCTGACCCTATCTAAGGATTCCATTGCTCCGTGCTCACTTAGGAGCTAATTACTGAGGGGGCGTACAGAAAAGTAGGGTCTGGGGACCATTTCTAGAGATTTTCATCAATATCTTAATCTTGTTTATCATCTCCACGCTAACATTTTTCTTCCCTTAGTCCAGAAAAAGGTTTAAACTATCTCCTTCTGGGAGGCGAAAATGCCCCAGCAAATACTTGATTTAATCTTTGTATTAAATATCTGAGCATTTTTAACTGAAAAGCCATGAATTTAATACCTTTATTTTCTGGACGTGCTGCAAATCCCTCCCTTACCCTTCTCATGCTTCTGGGTGGGCCAGTGGAACAGTCCAGTCTAGTGGCCCGGACAGGGGAGGCTCAGGGCAAAGGTAACATGGGACAAAGCAGTTAGTACTTTATCACTCCATGACATAAGGATTTTATTAAGGTTTTTAAAATACTTTAGTCTTAAATGGATTTAGGTTTTCTGGAAAGCCAAACTGCATTTCTGAGAATGCAGTTCATTCTGTCATGTAGAAAGTCCTTCTCCTATGCTTTATTTTCTGATAGTGGACTTTGCTATTGAATTTTTATGCTCATATAGTGAATATTGGGCAAGTAAACCGAGGGAAGTGACTTCAGTTCCTTTTGTGTCCCACAATCTAGTTTGGTGTAATAGTTGATGTTTCAGAGTATATGTTATTTACTCCCCAAAGTCTTTGGTCCCTCAAGAGCCCTGAGTTCCAGGTATTTACTTCTATGACAGCATTTAATACTCTGTTCACTGTATCCCTTATTAGACTGCGAGGTTATTGAGGACAGGGTCAGAGTTTAATTCACTGTCACATCCCCAAGCCTAGCTCAGTGTCTTAGTGCCTGGCTCATAGGGAAAGCAAAAAAAAAAAAAAAAAAAAAAAAAAAAAAAAAAAAAAAAAAAAAAAAAAAAAGCCTACTGCTTGCATGAATAAATGAACAAATCATTGGTATCACTCAAACTTTTCCTCAAGTACCCTTGATACGTGAGAGGAAGAGAATAAATATAAAAAGTGTCATGGAGGTCTTTTAGTCCAATCACTGACTCAAGGTGAGAATCCTATAAATAGAATCTCTAAAGAGTCAAGCTTTTGCTGAAATATTTCCAGAAGAGGGAACACATTTAGCTTTTTTCCATTTATGGATAGTTCACATTTTTAGAAAGTGCTTCCTTTATTGAATCAAAATCTGCCTCCTTGATTCTATCTGCCCTTTGGAGTTTTGTAGATTTCCATTTCTATGGTATAATTCTCCAAATTTGTTAAAGAGACACAAGTTCAAAATTATTTAAAATGTGGTAAGGACAGTTTGTCTTGTATAGAAATCACCAACAGCTGGAATGTCTGTTTTTCCCCCCAATAAAATACGCAGGTCTAGCTTTTGAACTTGGATATTTATAGAACTGTCAGAAATGGAAAGGGGGAAGAATACTGGTGAGTTTGGCAACTATATTCAAGGAGGGAAAATTTCCTTGATTTTTAACCTTATCATTGATGTGGGAGCAGCATTGCTTAGGCACTTTATGTCTGTCATATACCATGATATAGGGATTCAATTCTGGTTGTGATATTTTACATTTGAAAATGCTTACCAAAATTTCTCTGTTCCCATATTGCTACTGCCTAGTCATCATTGTCACCTCAAATTCTACCTTTGAAAGGTCAAAATTCCCTCCTCTTTTTGATCAGCTACTTGTACCAACTACTCTATCACTGGCACCCTTACTCTCCCAGGCATGGTAAAACATGTGGTTCATTCATCCTGCTCATCCCCCCATCCTGTCAGCTACCCAGTCACGAACATTTCTCCTCTGCAATATTCTCACATCTCCTTCTTCCTCTTCAGTAATACTAAGAGAAGGCCTTCGTGGCTGCGTGATTCAATTTCCCCTTCCCTTCCTCACTTCAGCTTCCATACCATTGTCATCCAAAAGGCATACCAAAGCCACACTAGTTTTTCTTTAACTCCACTGTCATCAGTCCGTCACCTAATTTAAAACCCACAATGTATGTATGTCAGTCCAAGCTTCTCTACTTCCATCTCAAGGTCCTCCATCAGCTCCTCAGCCCCTAAGTCTCAAGTTGTCCAGCCTTATTTTAGCCACTGCACTTCCTCATCCAACCCCTCCCAAACTGAGTCCAAGTCCACTCTAGTCGGTGTCCTCCCTCCCTGCGACCTGTCTGCACTCCCACCCACCCACAGCTGTGCTGCATTTGCATTTGTATTGATCTGCTATCTCCTCTGTGCCAATTCTAAAGCCCACCTTAAGTTCTATCTTCTCCATAAGTTTTTGCCCCAATTATTCCAGGCCTGATTCACCTCCCTCTCTTTCTCTTCTTTAGCATTTTTATTTTGGATTATAATATAAACGAAGGTGAATAAAACATATGTACAATTCAGCAGCTGGTTATAAACAGAACACCCACGTAACCACCACTCAGATAGGAAATAGAATATTACTGGAACCCACTACCCCAAGTAGCCCTTCCCGGTGAATTTTATAGTACTAATTGTCTGTGCCTTGTAATTTAGCACTTATGGGAATTAAGTACCATCTTGCCTTGCCTTGTGGATTCAGTGTGTTGATTTTATTCCTCGTACTCAATAGTAGGCTATTGAAGGGCAAGGACTATAAGATTATTCTTCAGAATATCCCACAGTGTCTCAAGCAGTGTGCTAAGTAAATGCTATGTATTCAAGAAATGCTTGTTTATTGATCATAGACTAGGAAAAAGAAACAGTGAGGACAAACAATGTCTATGTTTATGTCCAAGAGCTAACATTGTTATATCTGTCAAACTCATGTTATCTTTTGGAAAATGGTACAGTTCTAATTACTTAGGTTCTTTTCCCACATATTGTGTTCCTTGGTTTCAGTTTTCTTTTCCTTTATATGACACTCAGCTATCTTGGAGATTTTTCAGGGAATTTCCAGTTTTACAAAGCAGAATAGAGAGGAATGCCTTGATAATGAATTGAAAGTCCTTAGCAGCAGGGTGGAAACACCAAATATTGCCTCCCTATCTCAGTTAAAGCATTGCTTTAATCACAAAGCAGCCTTCTCTCCTCCACTGCACAATTCTCTCATGAAAAAAACTTTGCATTGCATCCAATGTCTTTAGGATTAAATGCCTTAGCAAAGGTATCTTAGAAGTTTTAGCACACAGGACTTCTAGTAAAGATTCCATGACACCAATAAGGAAGAAAAAATATATATAATAAACATTATACTAAGGAAATAGTAAGCATAGAAAATGCACATTTAAAAAACAAAACTCATTTCTGAGGGAGTTCTCAGGGCAAGCAAAACATTTGACTCAAGGGAATGATGCCGTGTGAATTACATTAAAAATGTGTAAAGTGTGCCAATGGTGATATATAGAAAACAGCACAGATATTACCAGACAATGAAAATTTTGAAGTTTGCTCAGATCTATATGAATCACTGAGCTGTTGGGTTAAGTAAGTATTCCTTACATAGGAGAATCTGAGGTTCACCAGTAGAAGAAAGGACATCTGTACTTTTGTTTTATTCCAGCGCTTCTATGACTAGGAAAAAATTGATTGTATTAAACAATTACTTCTGTCTTTGGCTAATTATAATCAGAGAGTGGAGAAAATTAGGAAGAAAATTGACATTACCGGAATGGGTTTATTTACAATAGCTTAGTTCATGCGTAGACCAATGAAATCGTCACATTAGGTAATACAGTAAGATACCAAAAACAGTACCTGTCAGTCATGGTGTTCAATCAGTTAAGTAACTAAGCCTGCCAAGCTTCAGATATGAAAAGATGGACAACACTATTTAGAAGACTTACATTTTTATTCAGTAACATACATTTGTTGAGCTCCTACTGTGTGCCAGGCCCTGTTGTAGTTACTTGGGATACATCAGTGAACGAAAGAGACAGAAGTCCTTGCTTTTACGGAGCTTACATTCTAGTGAGGATATGCTGATAGCTATTCATGTTGTGTGATGTGCTGTTTTATGAATTTCAAAAATGAAAAAATAAAGTATTTATTCCATGGTAAAAACCACAGAAAGACTACAGGTAAACATAAGCATTAAGATAAATTAACTCTCGGAAGAGAGAGGGCAATAGGATCAGGAAGGAACAAACAGTTAGCTTCAACCACATGGGTGATATTAAACTTCTGAGGCTGAGTAGTGGATTCACAGGTGTTTGTTCTATTATTTTGCTTTATAAGCTAAATACAAGTTATATAATTTCTTTTGTACATATGAAATACTATATCATAAAGTATTTTTTAATGAAAGTATACATTTTTTTTAAAAGAGAGCAGGACGTGGGGCTAGGGAGTTAGCTTACAGGCGGTGGCTCACGCCTGTAATCCTAGCACTCCGGGAGGCCGAGGCGGGCGGATCGTCCTGAGCTCAGGAGTTCGAGACCAGCCTGAGCAAGAGCGAGACCCCGTCTCTACCAAAAATAGAAAGAAATTAATTGGATAGCTAAAAATATATAGAAAAAATTAGCCGGGCATGGTGGCGCATGCCTGTAGTCCCAGCTACTCGGGAGGCTGAGACAGTAGGATTGCTCGAGCCTGGGAGTTTGAGGTTGCTGTGAGCTAGGCTGACGCCACGGCACTCGCCCCAGGCAAGAGAGTGAGACTCAGTCTCAAAAAAAAAAAAAAAAAAAAAAAAGACTTTTATTGTTTCTTTAGATTGCTGTTTTATTTCATATATGATATAACTGTATTACTTTTATTACTATCTTTAATAGTTTATTCTATTTAGAAAAGCAAGATTTGTGGGTATACTTTGGATTGGGCTACCTGGAAACAGGTGCTTCATTAGTCAGCTCAAGTTGCCATAACAAAGTACCAGAGACTGAGGGGCTTAAACAACAGAAATTTATTTTCTCACAGTTCTGGGAAAACTGAGATTAGACTCTCTGGAAGTCTGAGATTAGACTACACAATTGGGTTCTGGGGAGGGCTCGCTTCCTGGTTTGCAGATGGGTGACTTCCCACTGTGTCCTGACATGAGACGGGGAGAAAACCTAAGGGCAAGCTTTCTGGTGACTGTTCTTATGAGGGCACTAATCCCGTCATGAGGCTCCCACCCTCATGACCTCATCTAAACCTAAGTACCTTCCAAAGACTCCATCTCCAAACACCATCACATTGAGGTTTAGGGTTTCAACATATGACTTTTAGTTGGGGGGGATACAGACATTCAGTCCATAACCAGAAGCTGTGCAGAGAGTTTACTGACGAGTGTTCTCAGAAGATAGACCTATAAAGAAGTGAAGATCAGGCTGGGAAGAAGGAGAAACTGACCAGGATTATGATTGCAAACGAGGCCTCAGCTGATCTTAGGAGGAGCTGCAGACCTAGGATAGCCCTTCAGAGAGATCATGAATCAAGCAAGGGGGTAGTCCTTGGCTGTCGGTCACTCCCCAAGGGGCATAACCCCAGGCATAGCAGTACCCAGTGTGAAACAAAGCTACGAACCATTAGTAGCAGATCGTCCAAGCAGCTGGAGGATCAGTGTGCAGGCCCTGAGGAAGAGATCTGGGAAAAGCACCACTGTGTCTCCTACAGTCCTACAGAGTTTTAGGAGTTAGAAAATCATGGTGGTTAAAACTGACTGGAGTTAAAATCTGAGCTCTGTGTGACCTTAAGAAAGTTAATTGCAATCTATTAAAAAGTTTCTCATCTGTAAAAAATGGTTATAATAATACTAAGACAAGATTGTTATTGTAAGGATTATATAAATTAAAAAAATATGTAAAGAAACTTGTGTGGTACCTGACACATGCATTCAAGAAATGGTAGCTATTACTATATTAATATCTTATACTCATTTGGAAACAAGACTGAATATACACAAATAAAAACAATCAGATGTCTCAGATACTGCAAAATTAGTTCATAGGTTGAAAAATTTATTTGGAAGTTTTCAATACCTATTGATGACAGTGTCTTAGAAATGTTCTGGACTACAATCAAATTCTCAGACAGGTGTTGAGATGGCATATTTAATCTCAAATTCCAACTAAGAGCAATCTGTAGTAGCTGTTGGGGCTGCAGTGTTAACAAAAGACCTCAAAAAGAGACCTCGAAAAGTTGCCCCTACAGGAACAAGGAAAAAACCCAAACAAAATAAAATCACAATTTTCTGTGGAGTTAGACAAGAAAGGGGGACACAATGACACCAGAAATGGGCCCTACATGTTTGATCAGGGAGCTTGGTTGCTTCTATATGACCCCTCTATGGTGGAGGAAGAGGTACTTGGTCTGTGTACAAATGGATGGAAGAGCTGGCCTGTCGTAGACACAGAGGCTTAGCATGAATAAGGATAAATAAGCTAAGCCTTAGCCTTGGTGACAATATGTGCTGATGTGATAGAATGGCATCTGGAAAAGCCTCAAATTCTAAACAAATTACTAGGTCTGACAATTCTCTAACCCCACCGTAAATTTTTACTGAGAACACAGTGAGGGTTGAGGAGGTGAGAGTGTAGTTCTTTGCATTCTTGTGGCTATTTGAGTCCAGGGCCTTGCCAAATTTAGTCCAAAAAGTGAACCAAATATATCTTAAAATGCAGCACAATTGACTGCCAGCTCAACTGTTGATAAAATAAAACAGGCAAGGTATGAAAGGATGTTTGTTAGACTAGTCACGAGTGAACACAAAACTATAAACAAAAACAAACCCTTGGAATTTCCAGAACCGAAAAGCACAATATTTGAAATAAAAATTTTGTTAGACATGTTTAACAGCAGACTGGTCACTGCAGAAAAAAGATTAGTGAACTTAAAAACGGGTCAATAAAAATGGTCCAGTCTGGAGAGGTAAAAATCATTTTAGAAAATGAACGAAGTGTCAAGAATTACAGGATAATATTAAATGTTCTAACATACATGTAACTGGATTCTCAGAAGGGGACAAAAATGCCCTCTGAGGAAATAGAGATGTAAAATTGTCCAAATATGATGAACTAACATCTGTTCATTCTGGATGGTTGGCATTTAGGTGTTTGTTATACTAGACTCTATTTTTATTTATTTTTAAACTTTCAATTAAAAAAAATCAACATTTAAGGGAAAAAGACTCTGGAATCAGACCCTTAAATTTGAATCTCTGTCCCATAGTTATTAGTGCGTGATCTAGGCAATTTCTTCAGCTCACTAAGCTTTACCCCCCCATCAGTAAACTGAGTGTGATAACATATTCGCCTCATAGAGAATGCTATGAAATAATAAATGTTAAAATGTTAGCAGTTCCTGCACCTTGTAAGAGCTCGATAAATGTAAAATTTCTTTTTCTTCTCCTCCTTCTTCTTCATTATCTAGACAATTTTCAGCCAGTGGTCATGCATGATAAGTCTAAAGACCAGAAAACAGTTAAGACTATTTCTGGACCACACTAAATCAAAGAAAAGTTGCTTCAAACACATGATGGCACTATATATGCATCATCGTCCAGAGGGGGTGAGCCAGCAAGTAGGTGGGAGGAACTGGAATACTTAGGTCTGACCTTGTCTGAGGACATTTCTTTTGCCAAGAACATCTCTGCTGCAAATACCACAGGGCCTGAGGAATGGTGCAGAGTAGCCACCACTTACGTGACGAGGCTCTTGCTCTGGAGAGAAACCAAACAATTCAAGCAGCCTGTCATTGCCGCCACAGTTTCCAGCTTCCTTCTTAACCAAGTTTAGCATTCCGTTTCCCTTTCTGGAAGAAGAGAACACAGAAAAATGTCTTGTTTGGTCTGTCTACAACTGTGGGTCTTCTCCTTGATGGCTGGTGATCATTTATGTATATAATTCGGATTGTTTTTCTCTACAGCACTATCTGGTGCATATCCATACGGAAAACTAGCGTTGGTTTTCTTCTTGAATATGTAGCCTTAAAAATTTCATGCTACTTACTTCTTTTGGTTTTTAATTTATTAGAAAGAGCTAAATATCTTCTGAAAACCCAGAACATTTCACTGTTGTCTTTTTTCAGAATATTTCTTAAAATGTCCAGGGAGAGCAGTTCCAGTTTATATCCTTAGGGAAACTGCTGTTTATACCGCTTTTAAGTTAGTGTTTATTTTAATCTTAAATTGTGATCTTTAGATGAGTTTACCAATTCAAACTTTTTAATATATTCAGTTAACAAACATTCACTTAACCATACACCTTTATTGGTGGTAGAGATACATTTATGACTACATCAAAAACATGATCAGGACATCACTTTTACTCAGCTTACAGCTTAGTGAAAGAGAAAGACAGTAATAAAACAACACCCCATAGTCTAACAAGCATCAGTTGTGTGAGGTCAAATCCTTGCAACAAATGTAAATAGAGACTCTAATGGTTTTGCTTCTTTGATTAAACCCTGACTGATACAAGTATTGAGCAGATTTTCATAGTTGTCCCATACCTGAAGGCATCAGAGAAGCTCCAGGCAAGGTAGGAAGTGAGAGGCACGGAGGGACAGACCGTCAGGTAGCTCCTGGGCGAAACCGATCGAAGCAGGTATTAGGTAGCTGCAGCAGTGGCTGGTGTAAGAGGTGAGGCTGAAAGGATGTGACGTGGTGTGCAAGATGTGTCTAATACAGCATTATAGAATAAAGTATGTACAGGACACTAGGGAAATGCCCAATTCATTTAGGTAGGGAGTTAAAGGGAAGGATTTACAGTTCTCTATCCCTGCAGCAGTATGTCCTCAAATAAATGTCATCACATTTGCTACAGCAGTTGTAACCTCCCCTTTGTATTATTAAAGCTGGTTACTTACCTTCGTCTTGGATTATTTCAAGTTTCAACTAAATATCCATATTTGGTAAGGAGGCCTATGCTTTCGTTGCTGTAAGAAGTGTAGCTTGTAGACATAAAGTTGGAATTTAAATGTTCCTAGTTTGGCTGTGTGAAATAGCAAGTTCATCAAATCAATAGCATGATACCCTTTGGAGTCTTTAAAACTAAGATATCTTTTTTGGAGCTTGAGCGGTTACCAATCCTTCTCTCATAAATGCAGGTTTTAACGCTTCATTTTATAATACTCATCTTCTCTCTCTTCCTTTCTTAATTTATCCTTAGCAACAGGAGGAGATTTTTGCAGCTGTAACAAAATGGTCAAAAAAAGTAGACTGAACTTAGTATGTATTAATAACATGTGTGCAGTGTTAGCAAAATTACTGCTTATGTTTTGCATGAATATAAGTATTTATGACATAAATCAATGCCTACTATAAGGAGCTATTTTTATACTAATAAATAGAAACTATTTTACTATGAAATCACATCTTTCATTAACTAGCTTTATATCTCTAAAGATGGAATGTTTGTGTCCTTCCAAAATTCATATGTTGAAATCCTAACTCCCAAGGTGATGCTATTGGGAGGTGGGGCCCTTGGAAGATAATTAGTTCATGAGAGTGGAGCCCTCACGAATAGGATTAGTGTGCACATAAAAGAGACCCCAGGGAGCTCCCTTGCTCTTTCTGCCATGTGAGGACACATCAAGAAGAGGGCAGTCTGTGATTTAGGAAGTGAGCCCTTGTTAGATGTCAATCTGCTGGCACCTTGAACTTGGATTCCTCAATCTCTAGAACTGTGAGAAGACACTATTTGTTGTTTAGGCCACCCAGTCTATGGTATTTTTGTCATAATATATCAAATGGACTGAGACAGTGTCTTTGGGTAAATAATGCAAACTCTCAGGGCCTCAGCTTTTATCTATCTGTATGTGTATGTATATATGTACAGATATATATATATACATATAAAATAAAGTGTTTTAGTTAAATAAATTATTTTCTAATTCAAAATTCTATTATTTAGGCTTTCATTTTACAATAAAATGTCCAATTAATAAAGAAACCCAGAAAATATCAGGAAGAGTGACATCATATCAATTATTATTGTTACTTAGTTACTTCTTACTGTTTCAAATTCCATTGGGATTCATAATTTGATTTAATAGTAATTTGTAAATGGGGTTTTTTATTCTCTTAAGAGAGGAAAAAGTAACACCCAAATGCCTATTATATCACGATTTATTGTTTTTAGATTTTTATCACTTAAAAGCAACAGAAAAAATTCCCTTCTGTATTATCTAAAGGATATGAAACAATTCACTTTTAATAGCAATGTATCAGCTAAGTGAAAGTTTGACACACGTATTCCCCTTGAAGAGTACCTTAAAAGAAAGATCAAAACCCTTTTAAAATCCTTGTAGGCTCAAAAAGTCCCGTTATCCTTGGGAAGTTCCCATGATTCATGAAATTCAAAAAGTCTAAAGATTCAGATCTGGTGAAAAGTGAAGGAAAATTCATTAAGAAATGTGTTTATCAATATTTTAAAAGAACAAAGCTTAAATTTTAGTGGGTGAGTCGTGCCGGATGTGAGACATTCTAAGGCCATCTTCCTCGATCCGATTCCTGTCAGATATAAAAATAAATCCAACCCAGTGGCCAGGAAAGCTGCGCTCCACCACATAAAACTGAAAGCTAATCGCATGCTCTGACAATAATGAATCAAAAGAATGAAAAGTAGAGAAGGCTCGAAAAAGAGGAAAAAGAACTTTCAAATCTTAGAAACAAGAAAAAGGAATTTACCATGCAAGCTGCTGGTGTCTACCTTTCAAACCACCACCGGCAGCAGCACCATTTATGGAACCTCTGTTTCCCATGGCTCCTGATACACATGAGTGGAGGGCTCGGCTTGGAGCTAAGCGCACCCATTAGCAGGCATGTCTGAACAGATCTGGGCAAGTCTATTGTCATGAAAGTGCTGAGGAGATCCTCCCGGAGAATAACTAACCTTAAGAGAAAAAAGAGTCAGACATCGCGTCCTCAACCCAATATGAAAGCCTTAGTCATCATATGAGAGGAGAGAGTCTGAGTCTGCTCAGTCCTCAATAATGTTGTGTCACCTGGACTCATCCCCTGCTCATGGACCCTGTTGGGTCAAGGAGAGATAGCAAGTAATAAAAGAGTATTTCCACTAAAACTCAGTAAGGTATTGGCACCAGCAACACTACTTTGATACTCTTCTAATTCAGTGTAACACAAAATGAGGGAAAGAGGCATGTCCCCTTTTTATCACAATCCAACAAATAGTCTCAGCACCTTGAGGGAGCTGGTGGGAATGCAAGTAGCCAGTAGGTGATGAAAGTCCCCTGGTGGGAGGTAGCAGATACCTCAGAACTGGCAGTGTGATCTGTGGGATGTCCCATGATAACTGACTGGATATATTCATTAGCATGTCTCGAAATTCACTATTACTTCTAGAGAGTCTTCAGGCAAGGAGATGGGTGTATTAGTCAAGAGAAGCTAGGTTGTTATAACAAGCATGTTGCTTCTGCTTACAACTCAGTGATCGGAAGTCTTATGGCCTTGCTTAACTGCACCAGGGCTAGGGAAGGTCCAGGAGCAGATGGCATTCTTGGTAAGCATCACTGTCTCTGCCCCCAAAAAGGGTGGGTGCTGCAAGAAGCAAGCAGGTTGGGGAAAAAGCTGGTGAAATATACTCTTAATTTTACTGAGTTCGTTCCCACATACTGATAAGATGAGAGAAAATGTTCTATTATATACATAATACTTTTATTTAATCCTCATGACAGTCAGAGAAAACAGACTCAGAGAAGTTAAGTAACTTGCTGGAAGTCACATAGCTGTTTAGATCTCCCAGACTCCAGAGTTGTTTACTTTTTGCTATTCCATGTTTGTCAAAAAATTATATGCTTTAAAAATAACCCCAAACATTACTGAATTCCTATTCTGTTCTTTATTATGTCATTTAGCTTTTTCACAGGAACCCTGTGAGCTGAGATTGCTATTATTCTCAACAGGCTCAGAGAGGGTTAAATAAATTAAAAGTATGATTTGAGCCCAGATTGTCTCCCTTCAGACTGTAGAGCTATTTTCATTCCATTCATTTCAAACAATTACACCCAGATTGTTAAGAATTTGCCCAAGGTCACACAACTAGCATACAGCAGTCTGGAATTTGAAATCAAATCACACAACTCCCAGTCTGATACTTTTTCCACCTCCTCAATTAGTGATGAGGATTCCTCAATTATACCTATAAGACCTATTATCAATGTTGTAAAACACAGGCTATAAACTATTGGTTAATTTGGTGACTGCTACTCTGGAGATTAATAGCTTCTTTATAGTTTAAACCTTTATTTTTCATTTGTGAAAGTCACTGAACATCTATAAAGCATAGACTCCTTTGGCCTTCACAAATCAAACAAAAATAACTTTTTCATTCATTGTATTAAATACACATCAAGTACAAAAGACAGATGCTTGACTCTAATTCCTATGATGCTTTGAGGCAGAATCTATAAATAAAAACCCAAACAACATCAGTTGACATAGTTGAGAAGGAAGGCAGATGAAAGGCTATCAGAAAATAGTTTAAAGGAAATAGATACTAAATAAGGACAACTTTTTAATGTAAAGGGGAATGTGTCATGAAAAACAATAGGAAAACAAATCATACGGTAAGAATTTATTAGGGTATAGGTAGATAGAACCAAACCAGAGAACAAAAGGGCATACTGTGCTAAATAAAGCCAAAAGAGTTGTTGGAATAGCAACTAATTTACAAGTTATATTTAAAATGCAAAATCTAGCCCATTCGCTATAAATTTGAGACCTGTCTCAAATAGACTAAACATCATTTATCTGCAAATAGACCGATTTCCTCATATGGGCCCTAAACTCTATACATTTGTTAAAAGTAACCTTTCTGACAGGACCTATTTGTAATATGGCCCAGAGTAATTACTCTATCTGCAAATTATCATGAAAGCAAGGGATGTTAGATTTGGTTTTCACCAGTTTCCTTAAAGGGCAAACAACTGGCTCCAATTAGAGAAACCACCAAAACGACTGCATTTAAATCTAAAGTTGATACAGATTGTCTACAGTCTACAGCAGGCTCTTAACTCCTGCTGCTCCTTAGACTCCCCGAAGAACTGTCAATAACCACTGCTGCCTGGACCCACTCACCAAAAATCCAGTTTAGTGTGGGGGATTTGGGGGTGTGGCATGGTGGCAAGCAACTATATTTTAAAAATTCCTCCCAGTTAGTCTGATGTTTGATCTGTAGCCTTCCACGATCTGTATGGGTGTATATTTCTTTGAATAATCAGCCAGGCCATGCAAACAAACACAACCAAAAGCCCTAACTCTTGGAAAATTAGCTATGTTATGTTATAACCAATGCTGGTTATTAGTGTTATTTAATATTTTTTTTTTACTTTAGTGATGTAGTTTAGTTATTAGTGTATTCTTAACAAATGCATATCGTGAGGGACAATAAATCACATTTTCAATGAGAAATCATAACAAGTTAGTATTAAGCTTCTTACCTTAATGAACATGATTAAAAATCTTTTGCACATGTTATTGTTACATTTAAAGCTTTGTCTTTAGCAATTCTCTCTGTTCATCTTCTGTGCCCCTTTCTTGTGCGTGGTGTGATGGTGCTCAGCATGTCTACTGTCTTTGTTCTTATATTCATCTATTGCTTTGTAATGTGCTAATTAGTTTTAAGATGAAAGCTAATCCTGACTGTGAGTGCTGAGCTGTTATTACTGCCAGCTAATGTACCAGTAGAAGACCAGGCCCAGAAAGACAGGAAAAAGTCTTTCCTTATGTTCTCTCATGGGTTTATTATTACAATTAGAACAAAAAATGTGAAAAATTTACCTCTTAAGCATCAGTGAGAGTAGAGATGAAAAAAACAAAAAATTTTGAGATGAGAAACAGTGAGTTCTCAGAGGGCAATGAATAAGCTTAAAACATCTTATGTACTGGAAGAGTAGGAGCTGAGCATCAAAACCCAGAGCCACTGGTGAAGGGTGTTCTTTGGGGTTCTATATATCCACTAAAATGTCAAGTAAAATAATGTGTGAATATTTATTTGTGCAGTTTTCAAGAGAGTACCCAAGACATTTGCCAAAGACTTATGATCGAGGTATCTACAAATTGATCTAAAGGAACATTATCTCCTCAAATCTTCTCTTTCTTAGAAGTAACCAGCACAGACTCTTTTTTGACTAATCTTTTAGGCTCTCTTTGCTGGTACAATCTGTAGTACTGGGTGCATTTCTTCAGTGTATCCTCACGAGCATTCCTAATTAACAAACAAATAATGGAATATTGCAATCAAGTTTGCCGCTTCCCTACCAAACTCCGCTAGCATCAGGATCGTACTTTTCTGAATGGCAATTGCTGCAACTTCTCTTCCTTTTCTGTTAATACTGTCTCTGGTGATCCTGCTTTCATCTTCTTATTTTGGACTTTTGCAGATCTGATTGGTTGGTGGGTAGACTAGCTAGTTGGGTGCCATTGAGGTTTTGTACCTACTCAGACCCACGCTCTCTTCTCTCTTGCTCTATGCAGGCAGGTTAGCATCCACTTTAAGAGGACAAGACCTCATCTCTCCTGAGTGTGTAGGAGAGGCAGAAGAAATGATCCCCCTCACATTTTTTCTTAACTTTGGGTCAAGGTCCATGAAACCATTCACGGTTCTACTCTCTTGATTCTAGTTCTATTGAAATGCGTTGCATTGTTTAAAAAAAATATGACGAACTTTGCCGTAGGAATGGGTCTATACTGCTCCCTTCTAATAATCAGGGCTCAAGGCCAGCATGGTTACACAGAGATCCCTGACATCTAAAGTGTGCTATAGGCTTCAGCCCCACTCATCAGGAGCCTAATGCCATCAGCCACACCAATAATAATTGCTCATAGTTCTTAAGGCTTACTGCATATCAGGCATGTAATTTATATTATTTCATTTAATCTTCACAACGGTTCTTTTAGATAGGTCCAATTATCATCCCAGATTAGTATTTACATATAATGAAACAAAGATTTATTGTGATCAAGTAAATTATACAAGGACATATAGCTAGTAAATGGTTGAGTTGGAATTTAAACAGAGATCTGACTCTAGGGCCTCCATGCTAAATAATGTTAACTCCGTGTTGTCTGGAAGGATACAGTTTCGAAGGTAGGTAGAGTCAGGGTAAGAGAAAGAATAGTCGTTATGAGTTTGAAGCCCTGGAAATATAGCAATAGTTACATATTATTTATATGTATTTAAAAAGTACTCATGTGTATGAAGAAGACTGATAGTACTAAATAAAATATATATATATATATATATATATATTTTTTTTCCATAGAGACAGGGTCTTCCTATGTTGCCTAGGCTGGTCTCAAACTCCTGGTCTCAAGTGATCCTCAGACTTCGAAGGCAGGCTTATTGGCAATAAATTTCTCAATTTTTGTTTGTCTGAGAAAGCAGTTCTCTTTCACTTTTGAAGGATAATTTCACAAGGTACAGAATTCTAGGTTGGTAAAGTTTTTCTCTCTCAATACTTTTACTATTTCACTCCACTCTCTTCTTCCTTGCATGGTTTCTAAGAAGAAGTCGGATACAATTCTTCGTTTCCCTATAGGTAAGATTTTTTTTCACCAACCTTGGAAGAAATGTTAAAAGAAGTTCTTCAAAGAGAAAGAAAATGATATAAATCAGAAATTCAGATCTACGTGAAGGAAGAGCATCAGAGAAAAATATGGAAAGGTAAAATAAAAACTTTTATTTTTCTTATTTTTAATTGATCTAATAGGTAACTACTTGATATAATAATAGGAACAATATTTTCAATTACTTATGCTTATATATTATTTATATTATACGTGCATATATATTATATATTCTTATGTATAAGTGTAATTAGTGACAGCAGTGATACAAGGGATAGGAGAGAGGACTATTTCTCCGTCTCCCTCCTCTTACTTTGTTATTATAAGGTACTTGTACTACCTGTGAAAAGGCATAGTGTTATTTGAAAGTGAACTTAGATTAGTTATAAATGTATACTCTAGGGCAACCATTAAAAAAAGTATAATTGATATAACTGATATGCTAAGAAAGGGGGGAAAATGGGATGATATAAAATGCTCAGTTAAAACCACAAAAGGCAGAAAGAGTGGAAGAAAAAAATAGGAGCAAATAATAAAAGTAACAAATAGAAAACAGTAGTAAATATGGCAGATTAATCCAACTATATCAACAATCACCTTAAATATCAATGGTCTAAAAATGCCAATTAAAGAACAGATTGTTAGAGTGGATCAAAAATCAAGAATCAACTATGTGTTGTTTACAAGAAACCCATTTTAATATAAAGACACATATATATTAAAGGAAGTTGTTTAGGCAGGAATATGTTATCAAATGAAAATTTGATCTACATAAAGGAATAAAAAGTAGCAGAAAGGTAAATATGTGGGTCAATGTTAAAGACATATTTTTCTAATTTTAAATTTTTTTCAAAAATAACTACTTAAAGGAAAAGCACTAATAACTTCTTATGAGACTTACATGTAGAATCAGCATATAACAATAGCACAAAATATAGAAGAAGGGAAATGGACTATTAAATATTTCTTACACTATATATGAAGTTAGAATATGATAAGGTTAAAAGTATATGTTATAAACCATTGAACAATTACTAAAAAAAGAGGGATTAAAGCTAATAAGTTAATGCATAGATAAAAATGAAATCATAAAAGATAATCCAAAACAAGTCAGAAACAGTGAGAAAAAGGAACAATGAGCAGATGGAATGAATAGAAAACAAATAACAAGATGATAGACGTAAAACCAATCATACAGATAATTACATTAAATAATAATGGTTTAAATGTCCCAAATTAAAAGGTAGAAATTATTAAATTGGATAAAAAAGTAAGAGCCAACTATGTGCCACCTAAATGAAAGCTGCTTAAATTTAGAGCCATATATTGATTAAAATTAAAATAATGGAAAAAAGATATATCATACAAACATTAATAAAAAGAAATCTGGAGTGGCTTTATTAATATCAAAGTGGACTTTAAGATAAAGTACTACCAAAGATAAAAGAAAACTATCTCGTAATGATATACAGTCAAATCTTTAAGAAATTATAATGGTCTTACATGGTATGCACCCAGAAACTGACCATATTTTTAGAGCTAAAAGAATAAAAAGATAAATCCACAATTATAGTTGTAGATTTCAACACCCCTCTCTTAGTAGTTTATAAACAAGGAGACAGCAAATCAGTAACGATGCAAAAAACTTGAGCAAAACTACCAACCAACTTGTCCTAATTCACATTTTTAGAATGCTGCACCCAACAGCAGCAGAATATATATATGTGTTTTTCAAGCACACATGAAACATTTGTCAAGACAGACGATATTCAGGGCATTAAAACTAAGTCTCAAATTTAAGAGGATTGAAATCACAAAAAATATATTCTCTGACCACAATAGAATTAAACCACAAATTAATACCTTATCTGAAACATCCTCCAAATATTTATAAATCAAATAACATGTTTTAAATAACCCATGCATCAAAGAAGTCACAAAAGAAGTTAGAAAATATTTTCAACTGAATGAAAACAAAGACACAAAATCTGTAGAATGCTGCAAAATGAGTACTTAGTGGAAATTTTATATCATTAAATGCTTACATTAGAAAAGAAGATCTAAAATCAATGATAAAACTTTCTACCCTTTTGCTCTTACAAAAAAGTGCATTAAACCCAAAGAAAAAGGAAAAAACCCACATAGATAAGAGCAGAAATCACTGAAATAAAAAAACAGGGTAACATTCGGAAAAAAGTAATGAAACCCCAAGCTAGACCTTTGCAAAGAACAATAAAATTGTTAATTCTCTAGATCAGTTGTTCTCAACCACAGGCAATTTTGCCTCCCAGGGGACATCTAGTGATGCCTGGAGACATTTTTCATTGCCACAACTGGGGAGGTGCTATTGGCATGTAGAAGCCAGGAATGCTACTAAACATCCTATAATGCATAGAATGTCACTAGTACCTTTAGTACCCCTTCAGTGTCATTAGTGCTGCTATTGAGAAACTTCCCTAGCCAGACAGCTCACAACACAATTACTAATGTATGAAATGAACAAAGAGACATCACAACAGATCCTACACACATTAACAGGAAAAAGAGAATATTATGAACCAGTTTATGCCATAAAATCCAACAATGTAAAGGAACTAGATGGACAAAACTCCCAAAGCTCATTCAAACATAAATAGATAACTTAGATATACCTATATTCTGTTAAAAAAAATTCTATTTGTATTTAAAAATCTTCCCAAAAAAAAGAAAATTTCAGGCTCAGATGGCATCATAGGTGAATTCTACCAAACCTGGAAGAAATAATATTAATTCTATACAAACTGTTCAGAAAATAGAGGAAAAGAAACACTTCCCAACTCATTTTATGAGGCCAGAAGTACCCTGATTCTAACACCAGACAAAGATTACTGGAAGAGAAAACTATAGAAAAAAATCTGCTTCTGAAAGCAGATGCAAAGATTCTCAAGAATATTTTGGCAAATGAAAATCAGCAATATACGTAAAAGACAATACTCCATGACCAAGTGGGGTTTATCTTGGGAATGCAAAGTTTTATTCATATTTAAATAAATCAATTCAATTTATCATATTAAAACATGAAAAAAGAAAAAATCATCTTAAGCGATGGATAAAAGGCATATGACACCTATTACGATTTTTTTAAATTTTCATTCAACTAGGCATAAAAGACAACTTCCTTAATCTGAGAAAGTTCATCTAGGAAAAACCTGCAGCTAACATCATGCTTAATTGTGAAAGCAGAATGTGTTCCCTCTAAGTTCAGGAAGAAGGCAAGGATGTTTGCCCTCACCACTTTTATTTAATATTGTACTCCTGGTCCTAGAAAATACAATAAGGAAAAAAAGAAATAAAAGAGTTACATATCGGTAAGAGAGAAATAAAATCTTTTATTCTCAGATAACATGATCACCTATATAGAAAATTTTAAGGAATTTACAAAAAAGCTACTAGAATTAATAAATAAATTTAGCAATCTGTATTGCAAGATAAAAGATTGATACACAAAAATCAGTTATATTTCTACATACCAGCAATGAACTGTTGGAAATTTCTATCTTATCTTTACCTTTACAAAAAATGTTTGCTGAACCCTGCTTTAGACATTATTCTACATCTTCCTTTCTTTCCACATAAGACTTCTTTAAAAAGTACCGTTACTTTCCTCGCTGACCTTTCATTCCCCAAATCAAATGCCATTTGATTTCTATGCTAAGCTCTCTGTGTGAATCTGTTTGAATCAAGGTCACTAGTGAACTATTAGCTGCCAGTCTAACCATGTGCTCCTGATACTCCGTCTTACTTCAGTTTCTGTTGCATCATCCTCTTTGATTCTCCTCTTACCTCTCTGTTCATGCATTTTTGGTCCTTCTTGTGAACTCTTCATCTTCCATGTGTTTTTAAAATGTTGGTCTTCCCCATCCTTGGACTCCATGTCTTGCAACTCTGCACCCCTTGATTGCCTTACCCCATCCACTGCTACTCCTCTATCCCTCATATCTTTGATTGTGATACCACCTGACTCTAGACCTACATTCTGCAGCTATATTTTGGCATTGCTGTTTTAATATCTCAACAATGCCTCATGCTTGTATTTCCTAAAACATCTGCCTTTGTTTTCTCCACCTTGATGGATGATACCTTTCTCCACATTGGAGACTAAGCTAGATATATGGGACTCATTGCTGATTTCATTTTCTGGCAGTTTCCACATGCACTTTGTCTTCCTACCTGCCCTCCTCTTGTTTTCTCTATACCCATTTGTTCCTCTGCAGTATTACTGCTACCCTTACGCCTCTTTCATCCTGAATAGGCTCTTACTTGGTTGCTTTGCCTCTGGCCTCCCCTCCCTCCAATTCATTCTCGGCATTCCATTTTCAAAAATACGTATTCGATTATGCCCTTACCCTGCTTAAAACTCCAGTTTCCTATAAATGTATAGCATAACCTTGCTGAACAGGTCTTTGGAGATTCTAAAGAAATGAAGGATGCATTTTCTAATGCTCAAAGTTCTAAGAAAAATATTGGAGTTGAGAAACTTTGAAGTGTTGTTAATTATTTGGTGAACCACTTTAATAATCAGTTTACTAAAAGCTATCTGTTGAGCATCTGTAATGTGCCCAGCTACATGTTAGACATTCTACACATTTAATCTCAGAATGTGATATAAAAATTAAGGATTGTTTTCTTACTTTTTTATTCATAAGATATACGAGTATCTCATAACTTTCACTGGATTACAAAATTGATCTTCTGTAGTTAGTAATGAGTAGCTGATAGGTACTAAAATAACTTTAGCAGTAATTTTAATATTGTAATAATAAATCTGACTAATTTGTACAGTCACCCAATAACTTTTTATTTTACTCTTTGTGTGTGTGTGTCAGCCACTGTGGAAGATAGAAGATAGAGACTTTGTAGTTTTTTTTACAGGAAGTCAATGACAGAATTTTGATGTCCCTGGAATATTTCCCAGAGATACTTGATCACCTAGTAAAATTTATTGTAGGAACTATGATATTACTGATCAAAATAAGACATCTAATTACCTAACACACTTTAAATATCTAGTAAATCTACATTCTATTGTCAGTAATTGAGGAGAAAAAAAGAAATGACTGTGACATCTCAGTGACATGAAAAGGACATCAGGTAGTCTCTTGAGAAATCAAGTGGCCTGCCTTACAAATGAGTGATCATAGTGATATTTTAGTGCCAAATGCCCATTTTTTTCCTTGAAGAAATTATGCTTTCTTTAAGTACATGAATACTATACACCTTTTTATGTTCTAACTTATGCATGGGGAAATTAGCACAGAATGGAATTTCAGAGTCATCATAGAACAATAAACTCCTTTTTATGCTGCAATTTTAAACTCTTCTGTATTTCTATTACTAGAAGAATCATCTTTTTTTGAAGCCTACTTACAATAAAATCCTTCTTTTCATTTCATCCTGTTAGAAGCCCCAAACAAGACTTAGGGAGATCCCAACTACCATATGTGAACAGAGATCAATCAGTACTTAATCACTGAAATTCCATCAAATTGTACAAAATAACTCTGAAATTATATTCCTAGAATAGAACTATGGGTGCTCAACCCTTAGTGACAGACTGATTACTGCCTGCACATTTCTGGAATAGAGTCACAGCCTATATTCCTATAAAAACCCAACAATTTAAATAATTAAACCCATGAACTCTTTTCTGAAAGCTTGTGCTAAAAGTCCTTTTCATGAATGTCAGCAATCTGTTAAAAAGCCATGGTTTCTACTCTTTTTTCTGTCATTATAGCAACCATCATACCATAGACATATGGGAAGAAATGCGCACCACCTAACCAATAACATCGTATTTCCATGACAATTGCTATGTTAAATGCAAAATGACAAACCAGTTTCTCACTGCTGAAGCATAAAACCAGGATAAAACTATACATTTGGATCCTTTTTAGCGAAATGTATAATGGTGATGGTGGTGTAGTAGTGGGAGGTGATAGAATCAGAAAGCAGAGATCAGAAAAGGCAGGAGAAGAATTTCACATTAGACACCTACATAAAATCAGTCTGATTGTGAAAAAGTTAAAATTCAATGGTGACTGGTACTATCCAGGCGCTGACATACTACTAGCTGTAAAGTGGCCAGCTCCTATGAAAGCATGAAATATGAGGTCCCTAATTTACTTATCCAACAAAAAAAAACTTGTCACCTATGTGCATCTTTTGGTTTGAAAAGCATGACTGTATAATATCCCTTAAGGCCATTTTGGTGGGTTGGTTCACTAAAGCTAAACGAATCATCATGTAGAATCTAGGGTTCCAGAGCAAGGTCAAGCCATCAGCAAGGAAGAATTATACACCATTTGGAACAGGTCCTGGCATGCTACAGGCACACTGGTAGAGACAGAAGGTCTAACCGTGAGGCAACAACTAACCATATGGCCAGAGCTGCTTATCGTAAGTGGAGTTTTGTCAGGTCAGATCCACCAACTCGTAAGATTAGTTGGGCCCAGCAATAATTCACTGTAAAACGAAAATGGTATATCTGGAAGCAGGCACGAGCACAGGCCAGATGACACAAGTAGCTGCATGAACAATGCCACAAATTCACATATCCCTAAACACTGTTGCATGGCCCCTCATCCTTAGCTTATACCCATAGCCACAAAGGTGGGGGGTTCCCTTTATGACAGCTGGTAGAGGAGAAAAAAAGCCAAGCTTGGTTGATGGATAGGTTGTCTCAATATGTGGGTGCAATCCAAAGAAGGCCTGCTGCACTGCAGTACCATTGAGGCTGACCCTAAAATTCAGCAGTGAGGGGATATCCTCCCAATGGGCAGAGCTTTATGGAATGCATACTTCTCTTTGTGTAGAGGGAGATGTGGCCCCTAATAAGCATACACATAGATTCACAGGTAATGGTGAATGGTTTGATTGAATATTTTAGGGGCCTGCAAAAAGAAATACTTGAAGATCAGGGATAAGAAAGACTGGAGAAGAGGCATATGAATAACCTACGGGAGTCAATATGAAGTGTGAAGATGACATATTAAAATCCAACAGAGATCATCAAATACGAAGCAGGCATTGAACAACTGAGGAGACAAATGACTCAGCCATTACTTCACCCAGCCCCTGTCATCAGCCACTCCTGTGCTAGCACAATGGGCTCATGAATGAGGCGACATGTTGGCAGTGCTGAAGGCTACACAGGGATCACGTGGGCTCCCATTCACTGCAGCTGATCTCGCTACTGCTGCCCTCAAGTGTTGAACCTGCCAGGAACTGAGCCCCATATGCAGCCTCATCCCTTGAAAAGACCAATCAGGCACTTAGAATCAACTTAAAAACAATAGCATCAACTGGAAGGTGATCACAGAGTCTCCTTTAGGAACTCATCCCGGAACCAAGCTTTTATGCTGGGTTTATACTTAGAAGTTTTCATTTCCATTTTGATAGATGTTAGAGACATTTATTTTAATATTCCCTATTAAAGATTAATTTTTGGCTTGACAGTCCATACCAAATAAAATGTTGCTGAATCTTGTTCACTAAAATGGAAATGGTTCCAAATTGAAATCAGTCATCAATCAGTCCTCGGCATGACTTGGCACTTTGGTCAGACCTGGGTATTAATAAAACCAAAGTTGAAGTCCCCGGCCTTCTTACAAATTTTATTTTAAAAAGGCGTATTTTATTTTTAGGATATTTCTGTAGCAGGAACCATCTGGTACTAGCCTTTCATCAGCTGCTTACTGTTCAAATCCCTGGTCAAATTGGTAAAGTAGGTAGAAATTGCTTTTGTACTTCTTCCTCCTTCCTGCCCCAGGTTACGGAACTCCTTAACGTTATTCCTTGGTGACCCATATTTCTGATGCTGAATTCAAACTAGGTCAGTGTCTACTATTCTTAAGTTTAGCCAGCTAATACCAGTGTGGAGTGATAGGACCATGTTTTAGATATATTGGGCATTCAAAAGATGTTTGTTGAAAGAATTAGTATGAATGTAAAGGAATAATTTCATAAAACATATGTTCTTATTTTGTAGGAACTTCAGAGAATATTTTTAAATCATATATATCCCCTAGCTTCAACATTCTATCAATTATTCTATTACCTCCTGAACACAGTTAATCCATCTGCTTCCCTCCAGCTCCGCAACCACCACCCTGGTCTACAACACTGTCATCTGTTTTTGCGGTACTGCCAATTGGTCTTATGCCCCCTCCAATGACTCCTCTGCAGGGCAGCTAACATTGTATTAAAGTGAAACCTGATCATTTCAAATCACCACTGAAAATGCTTTAAGGCTGCTCATTGCTGTTAGGATAAAACCTGAAATACTTACAGAGTCTTTGAGATCCTCGAGTTCCGCCCACCTCTCCAGCCGGGGTGTTTCTAGAGTTCTGTTAGGGACAGCAGTCCAGAAAGTGAGGTCAGCAGACTTCTCTAGAAGCTGTGTTAAGCAGCAAACACTCCGCTTTTACTAAGCATTTATGTCGATGTGTAGCTTTGGGAGCCGATGGCACCCTTAGAGCACCGCTGCTTTCCAGCCTCACTCCTTCCCGCTGCTTTTCATCCGCACTGTGCTCCCTCATTGCTGTCTTTCTTTCAATTCCTGCGACGTCCCAAGCTCCTTCCTTCCATCTTGGGGTCTTTATATTTGCTGTTATTTCTACCTATATCCATTTCACTATTTTAAATGCTACTGATCCTTCAATTTGCAGCTTAAATGTCATTTCCTCAGGGTAGATTTCCTTGTCCTTGTGCTGTGACAGTTCCCCCATCGTAGGCTCTATTCTTACGTGAAGTATGGTCTCTCCCCTTAGATTACAGCTTCAGGGAGGCAGGAGGCAATGTTCATCTTCATCACTGCAGTGTTGCTAGTGCCCAGCTCAACGCCTCATTCACTTCATGCATATTTGTTGAATGAATCAATTGCATTGCATTTGGAAGAGACGTTACTGATAATGAAAAACTGGAATGCTGTAAAGAACTCTGGTTCTGTCTGAACAAACTAAAGGTCTTTTCCAGCCCCTTCCTCATCGGTGTGAGAGGCTGAAGTATCACTTAATTCCTCAAAGTTTCACCCAAGCTCCCACTTTTTGCTGGGCTTTGTTTTGTTTTTCCTTTGCTCGAGGCTAATTCTCTCTCTCTCCCAGACTCCTTTTCAGAATTACTGTTCACTTGGATTTTCTGTTTAGTTTCAGGTTCTAGATTTGCCCCACACTGCTAGTCAACTTCCTTTGTCCCACATTCTGTAACTCTTGGCGCTCCTGCCCGACCCCTCAACCTCTGCCCGGATCCAGACCCAGGACTTCGCTCAGTGCAGCAGGCTGCGCTTTTTCTCTGCAGCGGTCCCCCCACCCCCAGCTTGGCCGTGTGCCTCCCGTTCGCCGTGTTGGTAAGACTGTGGTGAGTACACCTCCATAAGCCATTCTGAGAGAGAGAGAGAGACCACATTCACGTAACTTTTATTACAGTATGTTGTTATAACTGTTCTACTTTATTATTAGGTATTGTTAACCTCTTCCTGTGCCAAATTTATAAATTAAACTTTGTCATAGGTATATATGTATAGGAAAAAACATAGTATATATAGGGCTTGGTACTATCCTCGGTTTCTTGGAATGTATCCCCTGTGAAGAAGGGGGAATGACTATATTGTAATTTGGAGTCCTAGACACACCCATTTAATCCAGCTTACATGGAATTAGTATGTATTTGAACACTATTTCCCTAGGGCATAGACTTATTGCAGTATTAAAGTCCTTTGGTCCTGAATATTAATATGTACAGAGGGTTTGCTTATCATGTGCCAAACATTGTTTTCAAAGCTTTACAGCTTTACACATATTAACTCATTTAATACCCCAACAGCCGTAACTTGCCGAGGTCACAGTAATGAGTGATGGAACCAGGACCTGAACCCGGGTGCTTCAGCTCCAGAATCCACACTGCCAACTACTACACTATGCTACCTCTAAGTAGAATTGGCCATTCCAAATACACTAACAGAACGGAGAAAACAGGTAGAAAACAGCCTCATGATAGGAGGAAAAAAATAAGTAGGTAAAACAAGAAAAGGTAAGGACAGTGGTAAGAATCCAGGGGCAGGCAATGCTGTACAGACATTTTCTTTTAGCTGAATGTGTGTCTTGTGAAGTTGCGTGTGTCCAGATGTGTCCTGTTAATTTGATAAATACCACCTGTTCCTCAAAAGTAAGGACGGAGCATATGTTGTGGCTGAGGAAGTTGAGAAGTAGCGCTTCAGAACTGATGACGATAGGCTTTGTGAGAGACGCTGACAACTGGCCCACTCGCCGTGCCGAGAAAGCCCCCAACCCCAGGAGTGCACCATGAAGCTGTGACTTGAGTGGGGCACCATTTCCTACATGTTGCCCCTTGCAAAGACACTGTGCAACATTCTCAAAACCAAATAGGAAAAACGTTTGCATTCCAGAGAAAGAGGAAGAAGGAGGGGGAGAGAATAGGACAAGAGGTGAAAGGACAAAGAAAGAAAGTGAGAGCTGAGGAGAGAGAAGAAAAGACAAGGGAATAAAAACAGAGAGTACAAGATAAGGCTGCATTTATGATATAGAACTGAATGGTTTGTCAAAAGAACTTTCTCATAGATTTCATTAATTCAAAGTGTGGGTAATAAGACTAGTGATTTTTTTTGCCTATATTAATATTTCTACTGCTGTTTCTAAAACATATCACTATCTAAAATGGTAATGACATATTTATGATCATCATCGTCACTCTCAGCGTCTCCTTTAACCCTGTTGGCTAAAACAGTAGTCATGAAGCTGTGCTTGTGGGTTAGCTCCTCGCTTCTCTCAAAGCCCCTGCGAGCTTCCCTCTGCTCCATGTTTATGCTGCATCCGAGACCTCGGGCAGCCGCCTTGGATTTCAGGACTGTTGACACTCAGTGAATCTGATAAACCCCTACAGCTGGGTCAGTATGACCTCATCACCATTTCTAGAAAAAACAGCACCTGTCCCACTATTGAATACATTTTTGCACACTAAGGCAGCAAGTGATTATAAAGATAAGCATAAACTATGACATGATTAGACTTTTAGGCAATTCTCAATTTGAATGGACTGACACCAGAGAAAGTGGGATTCTGATTTTAAGGGGGAGAACATAATGTGGTCTCCAAGCAGATGTGAGAGGAGAAGGAAAAACTCACGGTTGGAGAGTTGATCCATGTGTCATGTAAACTGGGAATTGTGGTGTCTTGTCTCAAATCTGCTCTGATAATATAGATGTCATGCATGGTACAGGTGGTGTATTTCACGGATGGGTATTATACTCCTATGAAAAGCATTTTGATACTGCAGGACATGAGCCAAGACAAAAATCTCAACCATTATTTTTTTTTTCTTCTACCCGCGAGGGCTCAATGTTTTGCATCTCATCCCCAGAGATGAATGTACGTTAGGAAGAACTAGTAAGATGAAAGCAATATTGAAATATAAAGCCTAGCATAAATCATAAAGTACTAATTTCTTCATTTAAGTTGCTGTTAATTTTTAATGGAATGGCTAGAAGATATAAAATCTGAAATTATAGTTCTTTGAAATCAACCTGGCAGCCTCAAAATTTGTCTCAGTACTTTTTCCTTATATGCTAAATTTCCTTCTTAATGGACTGCATATTTGAAATTTATTTGGTCTATGGGGCAGTTTATTTTGTATTGACTTAATTTAGTATATGAGATCACTATTTTTTGCTTGTTTAACTAGTTTTCAACATGTTCCAAAACAGAATATCATCCAACAAAATCAGCTACTAATACAGTTTTTACTGCTGTTTTATACAGAAGCTAGATTATTGATAAGTTTATTCCAGTCCATTTATTTAAAAAAATTGATTTAGTAAATTAGTTATTGACTTGTTCCAAACCTATTTATATAAGCGGAATTAGCCTAACTTTTATTTTCTATACGTATTAGTAAGCTCCTTAGAGTTGTTTTATGGCAAGTACATATGACTTCAATCTTACATACAATGGGTCAAATTTTCTTATTTTTCTATTCAGTTGCCTTCACTATAACAATGGTAATTACTGTCTTGAACACATTTCTTTCCTTCTGTTTCTTTTCTTCCACCTTATCTTCCTATGTGGTATTTTTATTTGCTTTCTCCTATTCATTTGAATTTTGCAGACCTTGAACTTGGCTGTCTTTACCCTCATATATGTATGCACATTTCACAAAAGGGCACTACGTCCTAAAACTGCCTGCATTGGTATCTTTGTATTCAGGCCTGTGACAAGTATAAAAATATTTTAAACAGGAATTAGCATATTATCACAAGGAATATAATTCTCACTGGTAACAATTTGATCTTTTCAATACTCAGGGACTAAAGTTCTTGCTTAGGAAAAAAATAAATAAATGAAATTTTTATATACAAATTATTTAGAAAAAATGTAGTTACACAAATCAATTCACAAGCAGTACATTGTATTAGTTCCAACATAATGCTCCGTGGCATACAATTATAGTTTGAACTATCAACAAATACTGAAATTCCACATTAGTTCTGGCTCTGTAGTTTCTCTCACACTTCCAGCAATTCAGCTGTCATTCAAATCTTCATCAGCTGAAAGGTGGGTGATTGTGCAACATCTTGTCGAAGACTGTGCAATACCTTCTTGAGGTATCACCTTGGGAGTTGAGCCCATGCTCTGTGGCACAGGTCTTCCCACTTGTCCTGCCCATCTTCCTGCTGTGGTAGGAAGTACATAAGCATGGCCTAGCTTCAGAGTCGGGTTCATTCCATAGTGTTGTTGGCATGATTAACGTGTCTCTCTGAATTTCAGAACTTTTGCCTAACCACACCCTTAATGCCTACCCATTCTCAACCTGGGTGTGTGTTTTGTGTATGTATTTTGTATGTGTGTTCTGTGTGTGTGCTTTGTGTGTGTATATGTGTTAACATGGATTGTCCTGCTTGTTCTGACTTTCTTAACATCCTTTTTTTCGATCCTTTTTTTGAGCAGTTGACATTCTGAATATACTGGTAACTCCACACCTTCAACTTCTGTGATTCTCCAGGAACTTAAAAATCTATCTGACTCCTGATTCTGAAAAAACATGGCCTGAGCTGGATACTTTACTTGTAATGAATCACATGTATAATATAAGTCATTTGGGAGAGGGAGGTAACATGTGCACTTTGTTAGATATTCCCCTTCTTTGGGGGGTAATCCTTGTCCATACTACCCCCATCCTGACATGGCTGGCTTTGTGTCTTATTACTCCTGCCATCTTCCAGTGGTCAGAGCTAATTGGGTTATGTTGCAGCAAAAGAGATGAGCTTTCATTCCCCTGCACTCGGCAGTCATTGGCTATAGGCTGCTGGGTACTTCTTGCTCTCAGGACAGCTGGACAAAGGGATCCCAGTGGCCCAAGTTCTCTGAAGAAGGCTGCATGTGCCAGCCTTTAAGAGTGATGCATGTAGAAGCTGGGAGACAGATTCTCAGAACCCATAAAAGGGATCTACGGGTATCTGGGCCAAGTGATACAGTCAGTGACTGTTACACTAACGACATGGTGGTCAGTGAGCCTATCCTCCTCCTTAATACTAAATCGAGAATTTAGGAAATTGGTCTGAGGTGCTTACTGTGAATCACTATGTTCCTAGAGTCATCAATCCTCTTCACAAATTGCTGTTTCAGCAGAATTTGGCAAATCTCTCAAGTGACTGTAGCTAATAGTCATTCCACTAGCACATATTCTGTTTCTAGCCTGGAATGAGAAAGCAATGGGGAAATATAAACCAGCTTAGCTGTCTTTACATAACTGAGCTGCAAACTTCAAAGTTCCGAACTCGGCACTCCCCACGTTCCAATAGTGGTTACAAACACAGCTTGTCTCTTCTTACCGAAATACCAAGTCGCCCCTACGGTACTGAGCATTCTCTCATTTTCTGGTACTAACAGGTATTCTTTTTGTTTCACTGTGGCTATTTGGCAGTTCTGTGAGGATCTGCTTAGAACAATCTTAGTATTCATAAGTTTGATATTTAGAAATATGAAAATCTATGGAAATTACTGGTAAGTAGGTGTTGGTGACAATGGAAATATGTAGAGTAAGCAGACATATTTTTCTTTATGAGTCATATCCAGTAAATGCACAGCAGACAGCATTTTATTTCTAGGCTCGTTGTCTTCGGAATTGTTTCCCAGGGAGACGTCGTCAGTTCTATGCAATACGTCACAATTAATGGGGCATGGGGAAAGCATGGCTAAATAATTACTGGTGTGCTCATCTTTGGTGGGTCTCATTTCTCTCTGCCTTACATTCAAAGTCTTTCAAAGGTCTGGTTACTTATCAATGTAAGTATATAGAATCATGCAAACTAGTTGAAGAGACAGGTTGTCATAAGTGGCCAAACTTCGTTGTTCATTATTCCAAGACAATTAATCCTATTTCAGGCTCAACATCAGTGGTAATCATTAGTGCTATTTGCCAAACATTCCCATTCCTGCCCCATTCTGGGCTTAATCCTCCATGTATTCTTATTGTTAGGAGGGGGATCATGTGAACCATTCTACCCAATAAGTAGCATGTAAGATTTCATGTGTTGCTTCTGGGTTAAAACATTTGGTTTTCATAGTGAGACCCCCAGATCTTTCTCTTTCCCTCTGCATGGTGACTGATAAATTTAAGATAATGACTATTCTACCAACCTAGGTTCCTGACTGACTAGGATGAACTGAGTCCCCCGCTCTGATCCTACTGCCGTAAAATGGATATGGAATATGAACAAGGGATAAACCTTTGTTGTTTTAAGCCACTGGGCTTTCCAGGTCACTCTAACCTACCTTGACTGATGTCTATGCTCATGGAGAGGTAAAGTTGTAAATTACTATTTGGATGTAACAGGAGAAGAAGACTACCTCAGAGTGGTGCATATCTGACCATAGAGATTGTTGGACACCTTGCCTCCAATTTTACAATCTTTACTTTGTTCAATTCCCATTAAGTTTCCTTTAATGGTGGCATACTTCAGCACTAATTGTGCCACTAATAACATGCTTCTCAGATAGTTTCCAAGTGGGGATCTATGCACAAGATAACATAGAAAGCCCTAAAAATAATGTGGTTAAAATATGTTGGTGCCTTGAAGTGAACTGTCTGCAATTTGCAAATTTAATTCAACTTGTCACACTCTGCACAATAGTAGAGACAAACGAGATGTAAGAGACATCTTTATATTAAGGAGCTCAAATTTGTGGGTGCAAATAGTCTACTTATTTTTCTAATCATATTATGGTATGGACTTAAATGTATTTTCTCAATAAATCTTTAAAACCATATGGGACAAGCACTGTGATCTCCATGAATTGGTGATGTTAATGATTTGTTTTTACATGCAAGGAATTCTGCTAGGTATTTTATGTACATTGACTGTAAGTAAGTTTTCCAAAGACACACACTACTTACAGATCTAGGATTCATACCCAGGTCTAATTTCATAGTCTGCAATTGTTCAGCATTTGTGGTGGGTGCTATGGAAGGATTATGTTCATTAGGAGTTTAGCATCTATCTTGGTCCATGTTCTGTTGTTATAACAGAATACCTGAGATTGAGTAATTTACAAAAAATAGAGGTCTATTTAACTTATGGTTCTGGAGCAGGGAAGTCCAAGAACATGGCATGGAGCCAGCATCTGGTGGGGGCCTTCTCGTTCATCATAACATGGCTGAGGACATCACATGGCAAGAGGGCAAGAGCATTTATGTCAACTCAGATCTCTCATCCTCTTCTTATAAAGCCACCAGTCCCATCATGGGGGCCTCATCCTGATGACATTATCTAATCCTAAATACCACTCAAAGGCCCCACCTCCAATCAACATATGAATTTGGGGATTCAGTCTCCAACACGTGAAATTTGAAAGATATATTCAACCATAGCTGCATCTATTGGGAAGATAAACAAGTAACACAGACATTTCCTGATACAAAACTGAAAAAAAATAAAAAACCCTGACAAAGCAAAGTAAACTTAGCTGGTGATTTCCTTTTGTGAAAAACTAATCCTCTGAGATTTACTATTGTCTATCTGTTCCAACCATAGCATCTTGTCAGTGGTATGGGTAGCCATTAACTTTATTTAACAAGCAATTATTACACATTACATAAGGGCCAGTTCTTCCTTTTCACTGGATCTCAGCTGCTCCTATATCCATCCATGATTCTCTCTTAATTCAGCATCTTTAGATCTTTTCATCTCATTTATTCAGTTTGTACCTGAGACTGAGAATGTAGTCATATGAGAATATTTTTTTGGTAGTGCAGGAAGGGCATCACATCATTTTTACTTGGAGGTGATTATTTCTCCTAACTTAATTGGGCCCATAAAATGTAAACAAGCAACTGGAGCTCAGTCACTATGGAACTTAATTGAGAATGTATATTCAAGAGATACAGGATCTATAAAGGCAGAAGAATGCATCCTTGACATGGGTAAAATCTTTTCCTTGTATATGTGCTCATTACCTCTTGTTGGGTTTTCAGTAGTGTGTTTCCCAGATATATCTCTCCCTATAAGTACACTGTTCTGCAACTACCTGTACCAACAATTTTTCAGGTTTAGTGGTTTCCCCATTGTTATGACCATTTGCTTACTTTCAGCCCTCAGTCTCCATGCCATCAGTATCTCCCCTTTCAGTTCATTTTTTGCACTGTAGTCTGAATTTGCATCTTAAAACATAAATCTAATCATGTTTCTTTCATCCTTATAAATGTTTGTTGGCTTCCTGCCACCCACAGGTGGAAATAATCAAGCATTGTATCCTGACATGCACGACACCTTGCAATCCAGTCCCAGCTTTCTTCTTGATCCTCTTTTCCTTACACTCCATTCCAAAACCCTTTCCTTCCCCCATTCCCCTCTGGCAGGCTAATCACAGAATGCTTCTCTCTTCAAAGAGTATCTCACGATTTTCAGGTCTATGTGATTTGAAACATGGCTGGAATGCCTTCCCTTTGACTCATTTTTTAAAAAAACACTTTATTGAGGTATGATAGACATACAAAAAGCTGTATGTATTTAATGTATACAACTTGATGCGTTTGAGATAAGTATACACCATGAAACCATCACCACAATCAATGCCATAAACATATCATTACCTATAATTCCCTTGACTTTTCCTTTTAGAAAACTCTTATTTATTCTTCAAACCTAGTTCAAATGTCAGCTCCTCTATAAAGCTCTTCCCAGCTGCCTCAGGCAAAGTTCATCAGTCTTTTCATGAGACTAGCAAAGCACTTTGTTCCCACTTACGGTATGAACTTCATTGTGTTATAACTTATCTGTTCGTATGTCTCTCTTCTACTAAATTAGGAGCAGGACCTATAATATCTTATGCATCTTTGTATTTCCTGTGGCTTGTATAGTGCTTGACACATAGCAAATGCTCCAAAATGTTTGCCGAATAAAAGGAGAAAGTTTTTCCCCCCTTAGTATATAAGTATATAAATTGCTAGTCTAAATGATAACTCAATCATAAGAGACAGACATAGTGGTCCCATCACAATAACTTGTGCCTCTGATAACTGAATGTTCACAAGAGTTCCACTGAAACAAAGTAGGCAGTTCTCCAGCAGGATTTTGAGACAAATACTTAGGTAAGCAGCATTGCTATTTTGGGCATCTTGTCATCTTCCACTTGTCTCCAGAACAATTGTAGAATGAGCTCTGTGCTGGCGCTGATGACTTAGGAATTTAAGCTCTGAGAGCCGCCACTGCTGTTTGTCTTCCTGTCACCACAGCCCTCTGAGAAGGCTTTCTGCATTGTGCGAGGCATCCTGATTCAGAGCAAATCAAGACAGATGGCACAGTCCTCATGCAGGATTTTGATAGATAAGTTTTATAGCTCCAGGTTTACAGAATACTTTCCTTCCTTGGCGCATGAATATTCATCAACATCAACACTCACTCATATAATCTCTGCTCAGAACCAGAAATATACAGCAAGACTGAGATAACCACACACATCTACAGTCATTTATTTTGGACACATTCCTAGAAAATTTTGCTTCCATTTATCCCCCTTTTCCCATCTGTAAAGGTACAATTTAAAATTTATCTGGTTTAGAAGACTTTCTGTGCTGCTCAACCACAGTTGGAGTATAAGATAGACTCGGAGTCACTCTTTCCAAGGGTTCAAAATTTACCATTGTCAATATTTTTCCAGGTTATTGCCAATCATGATCATATGCCACTGCCAAAATTCATTTATCAGTCATCTGTGAGTTTTCTCCCTTGTAGACAAGTCTGTTTATGTGCTCCTACTCCAGTGACAAAGAACATATGGATTGATTCATTCTGCTGTAGCCAGTTCAGAATCAACAGTTTGCCTTAACTCAGCTAATTAAATCTTAAAGTTAGATAGCTGATTATATTCTCTGCACACATGGCCAGAATATTTGGGAACAAAGTATTATCACAATCCTAACAACTATTACGGTTTATTTTATGTTTATGGTTCTTGATTCCTACACTCACAGTTTTAAAGAGCAAGCATGATTTGGAGGTCATTTAATCAGTTCAGCAAATAAAAACATGCCCCCACACTGTGCTGACTCATCAGCATTTTAATGTTACAACACATATGTGCACGTAATTACAGCTTGAGTTTCCTATTAAGCAAAGTTAGGAGAAGATGGATCTGTACACTTTTAAGAGTTCTCTTTAAAAGATGAAATACATGGTTAGTTTCTTTTGTTGTGTAATAAAAATTCATATTAGATCTTACTATTTAATTGAGTTTACTAAAGCTATCATTGTTTAAAACAACTTTCATATCAAAAGTAAAATAGTAGAGGACTGGAAGTCAGAATGCCTACATTATAGGTCCAGGGAAACTACATTGTGAGATTTTGGAATCTTTAGCTTTCTTAAATCCCACAGCTTTAAAATGAAGGTATTGAACCAAAAATGGTGTTTAACTTATTACTATTTTGCCATTTAACCCTTTGAGAGCTATTAAAATTCTGCATATGCACATGTAACTGGAAGAACAGAATTATTCCCCTTAACCTGCCCCTGGGAGCGTTGAATGTACAGGGCTTATAAATGCATATTCTCTATTCAACTTGCAAAGAAGAGTGTGAATGTGCCTTGTCTAGAAATATTATTTGGCTTAAAGTGGTCAAAACTGGTAACTTCCAAGTTTCTGGCAAAGTCTTTGACAAGTAGATGATTTGAAATGGGTACCCATTGCTTTTTCAGATCTTTCCCTGGGCATTGCCTAGAAACCAGAAGATAAACAAAATAACGAGGAGCAAGTGGATATGATTAACACCTTTGCTCATGCTATAAGAGGCTGTTCTTTTAGTGGGCAGAAGTCTGTACAGATTCCATTGCATGTAGGAAAAGCATTTCTTCTTTCATATATGGAACTAGGTTACCGTTTCTAAGAATATGTATGTGTCTTTGGGAAGTGTTTGTGCCTGCATGTGTGTTTGGTTCATTGACTTAGACTGGACAACTGGGAATGCTTGGTTTTGTTCTGCATCTCACACTGTGGGCAGATTTCAAAGGGGATCCACACTCACAGAGCCAAAGCCCCTCTGGACCATTTTATTAAAGCTCCAGCAACGGGATAAGCAGGATTAAATAATAATTCTTTGGAAGTTGCATTGTGGGGGATTTTATATCCCACAAAGTGTCTTGTGGTGAAAGGAGATGAATTCTGATGCAACTATATTTCTGTCTCTGAACATCCATACTGTGCAGCTGGTGGGCTATTTAACCTTAGTCCTTTCTCTGTTCCCTCCCTCCAAAGCCATAATCTCCCTCCAAAGCCATAATCTCCCTCCAAACCCATGTGGAGTGCTATTGCGTCTAGAGACTATGTAAGAAGAAAGCCTATTTGGTGCTTGGTCATTTGTCCACTCAAGTGATTGTTGAGTATATTATTCATTGTCCTTTACAGTATGGTCCCTTCATATCTCTACTGAATTTATGCCTCGGTTCTAGAAAATAAAATAGTTTGTTAAGCTAAATATGCACCCATTTTCCTTCACGGGGGCTTCCCTGTAGCACTGCTAGAAATCAGGATTGAGGTCATCCTGCCCCTAGGAAGCATAAAGTTCTCTTACTTGTGCTCTCTCCTTCTCTCCTTTCATTCTTTCTCCTGCTTCCCTCTGTTTCTCTTCTGTTCCCCGCATTCTCCTGACCCAAGGGAATCTTCTGGTGTGATTGAACCCCCTTGATAGCTTCACTCAGATATTTAACAGACATCTCAAGCTTTGCACACGCAAAACAAAGCTTCTGAGCTTGGTACCCCGAAATGCTACTTCTGTGATGGTCCCCACCTCAGAAAATGGCACTTCCTCGTGTTCACAAACCCGAAACTTGGGAGTCATCCTCAATTCCTCTTTTCTCTTCATCCTCCTTGTGCCAAATCTCTACCTGTTCGTCCTCAAATCTAATCCTTATTTTTCTCTTTCATTTTTTTTTGTATCCCACAGAGGCTGACTCCTGTGGGCTGTACTTTGCAGAGTTCCCTGGCAGCCAGCTTCCAGCTAGATTTACCTCAGAGGCACTGGTAGCAGATTGAGGGCAGGAAAAAGAGAAAAGCCAGAATGTTTTCCACTTTCCTCTCTGCTCCAAAAAGCATCTTGTGTGAGCCTCAGTAAGGGCTGCCTTTCCAGCCTCCCAGTGGACAGGCCCTCCATGGTCCAGTTTCTTGCAGATGGCCCTGGCTTCTAGGCTCTGATAATATCATGTCCTCACTTCATTCTTCCACAGGAACATTAGTGGCTTTCTGCTTTACTAACCTCCAGGATGTCTCTCCATCCTCTATGGCATCTTGATTCTTCTGTCATTCCTGTAATTCATTCCTTCTTAAATTCCCTCCCTTGCATCTTTTTGGTCAGGGTGATACCAAATGTCCATGCTTAAACATATCACTGGCAAGGGGAACAGAATGAACACAGTTGGTTTACAGCTCACGTTCACCCTCTGGGGTTGGGGAACTGCTCATGAAGCTGTCAGTTGTTGCTATGGTCTGAATGCTTATATCCCATCCCCCAACACATGCCAAATTCATATGTTAAATTCCTAACCCCAAGGTGATGGTATTAGAAAATGAGGCCTTTTGAGGTGATTAGGTCATAAGGGCAGAGACCTCATTAATGGGATAAGTGCCCTTATCAAAGAGACCCCTGAGAGACTCTTGCCCCTTCTACCATGTGACAGTACACCAGGAAGGCACCATCTACGAACCAGAAAGTGAGCCCTTACCAGACACTGAATCTGCTGGTTCCTTGATCTTGGACTTTCCAGCCTTCAGAACTGTGAGAAATAAATTTCTATTACTTCCGAGCTACCCAGTTTATGGTGTTTTGTTATAGCAGCCTGAATGAACCAAGGCAGTTTTCTGATGTTCACTTCCCCATTTCGCTTGTTTATCTCCAGCAGCTATTTCCCCTGTTTTTTAATCAAAAAAAAGAGAAAGCTAATGATACCCACTTAGTTTATGTTTCTACATATTTGGAGGTATTAGCAACTATTCCAAGAACTTTTTCTACTCAACCGAAAGCCTTCTGGAGGTGAGAATGAGATTAGAAACTGCAATTTGCTGTGCTTTTGCATTTTGCTCAAGAATCTTTCCCTTGGTTGTCATTCTTTGAAATGTATTACATTAGGTTATGCCCTTATTTGATTGCTGTGAGTGAAAAAAAAGCTATATTGAAAACCACTTTTCTCATTCTGTGAGGAAGTTTCTAGTAACCATCTTAATGCAGAAGTCAAATGATATGTTTATGAAATTTAATAATAGACAGCACTAAACTATATTGTATAGGGATGCATTGTTAAGAAGTAAAACTGTAAAGGAAATTGAGGAACTGAATACTCTAAATGTCAGGATGGTGGTTACTCTTTAGGGAGAGAATCAGTTGTGCTCTGGAAGGAACAAATACTGGGAATGCTTCTGGGGGTTGGCAATGTTCTATTTCTTGACTAGGTGGGAGACACATGATCTTTGCCTTGTAATTATTTACTTAATTCTTTATATGTGTTTTACATATTTTTTCCTGTATGTGTTATATTTTGAAAAAGAATTAAGAATTCAAGAATAGCGACGTACTTTCAGACATTATTCCTTAAAGAAAATCAGATTATGCTACTCACATATTTAATAGTCTCCAATAATTTCCCAATGTTGTTAAAATCAGATCCAGACTCCTCGCTGTGGACCCCAAGGCTTTACAAGGTCTGGTGTCCACTCACCTCCTCAACTCTTTCCTGTGTCACCCCTTGTCCTCTAAGCCCAGCCACACCAGCCTTAAGTTCCTTGAAGATGTCAAACTCATGTCCAACTCAAGGTTCTTGTACTTGCTGTTTCCTCTGCTTAGTGTATTCTTTTCTAACCCTTCCTAAAGCGGGTGCTACCACCAATGTCATACTAGACTCACGTGTCACCATCACTCAGGCACCTTCCCGCAGTATCTGATCTACATTAATAACCCTGGTCCCCATCTTCTCCCTGCTGCTGCACTCTATCCTGTCACCTTGCTTTGTTTATTTCATATACTTATTGCTACATAAAATTATGAAATGCAAAATAGAATTGTATATACTTACCACTGCTTTCAGTTATCTTATTCGTGTGCTTGTTTAATGCCACCCTCTATTAGAATATAAACTCCATAAGAGCGGGAAATGTTTCTGTCTTGTTTATTGTTTTTATCTCCAGCACCAAAATGTGCACCTGGCACATAATAGGTGCTTGTTTGTTGAATGTTTGTTGAATGCAGGATGTTTCTTCATAACAGTCTCTAACTGTGAAAGTAAGTTATCTTTTCTTTAGGTGTCTCCATCCCAGGCATTTACTGTTTGTCCTCAATGGGTTTAAGCCCGGCGTCAAGTTACAGCAGCATCAAGAAGCTGAGAAAAAGAAAAACAAAAAGTGAAAAAAAGGCAGGGGTCAAGTAATACCAACAGGGGCAAGAGATGTGAG
This sequence comes from Indri indri, assembly GCA_004363605.1. Lineage (NCBI taxonomy): Eukaryota > Metazoa > Chordata > Mammalia > Primates > Indriidae > Indri > Indri indri. Next base: position 51,249 of record RJWJ010001662.1, read on the forward strand.
CGAGTGAAGGAAGGGACAGCGGTGGGAACTACAAGAGCTGCAGAGTGTGAGACCCACCTAGGGCTGTCGCCTGTGCTAAGCACCAGCCACTCAGGCCCATGTGAAAACAGCAGCCCAGTGTAGCTATTAATAAATCTTCTAATTTTCAAGAGAAGTCAGAAATTCAGATTTCTGTGCGTAATGTGTCAAATTATTCAATGTTGTCTCAAGTTTTTAAAAAGTCCACGTGAACCCAAGAAAACGTATCTGTGGACCTGATTTAGCCCTGAGGTGTCTGGTTTGAGATCTGGTTTAAGAAACATGAAAGAAACTGCCAGTCATAAACCTCCTCTGGGGCAAAGCATGGAGTCTTTTATCATATTGAATGGAGGGAAGTAAAAGAGGAAAATAAGGGTAAAATAAAACTTAGATTGGTAGCGCAATATAACCCTGCCACCGATTTTTCTGAGCGATATTCTGTCGGGTTTTTGGTTACACCAAGGTGCTAAGATAGGTTTTAAAGGGAGGAAAAAGAAGGCAGAGTTTTATTAGTTTTTTAGGAATAAAACAAGACAAAGTGCTGTCCTGAGGAAGGGAGAATAGATGGGAAATAGAGGGACTCCTTCCTTGTAGAGCCTGTCACTGCTATCTTTAGGGTAAAAGTAGTGTCTGTAACAAGGAGCAGAAACCCATTAAGACAATCTATGGAAGCACTTACAGTGGATAAGGCACAGAGGAGAGGAATTGGGCTGACTTTGACTCGATGTGCATGCACACATGGACTGGGCTAGCCTGTGTGGGAAAACTGACCAAATAATGAAATCGTTCAAGAAAAAACTTCGCTCCTTTGGATGAATGACTATTTTTGTTAATTAATAAAGTCTTGATTTGTACATTTAGGCACAAACGGTATCTATTCTATAAATATCAAACATGATTCTACTTTGTGTATTACCAGGCAGAATAAAACTAATCCTCTTCTGAGACTGTCTGTTCCCATGGGCTGATTAGACTTATTTCTCAAAGCCGGAAGTTTTCATAAAAATTCTATTTAATAAATAAATATCAGATCCTACAGATGATGAATGGAAGAAATTTCAGCTCTGCTTGTGAGAGTGGGTCCTGAGATTGCTTTCTAGTTAACAGATGACTAGAAGTACTTTCATTTGATGGTAAAAAGTGCCTGACGTGGCCAAACCTACAGTCCAACAGCAACCAAGGAGATTTGATTTGAACAATAGCTCAATGATATAAACACTAACAATGAAATTTGAATATAGAGGAGGGAATTTACATAAAACTCGATAGGTAAGAATCGTAATAAAAATAGGCAAGGAAAGAAAATCAGAAAGGGAAGAATAATGCTAGCTGTGATGTAGGTATGCTGGTGGGAGGGGAAAGGAAAAGGAATACCAACTTAAAAAACAACAACAATGAAACAAAGGAAGCAAGAAACATAGAAAGGAAACTATGAGAAAGGAAGTTAAAGGCAAGAAAAGTAGGTTAGGAAGCATTATAACAGTAGCAGGAAAATGACCCCAGGTCTGGGAAGTCTCATATATTTTGCAATGAGATGTATAGTTAGAAAAACAGGAGATCACTCTGCAGCATGTACAGTTGGATCAGAGTTGTTTTTCTCATCTTCTAATGCTGACTTTTGAATTCTGCTGCTTCTACTATGATTTCTGCTCCAGATAATAAACACTTTCAGATGTAGGAGACTAGGAAGCAATTACTAATAGATTTGGGTGCCCTGAATTCCAATTTCCTAAGTGCAGCTTTTGCAAGTTAGAGGACCTTTCCCAAGGGGAAGCCTGTTTTGTGTGACAAAGGACTTTCTGAGACTGCCCTTAAAATGTCTTCTGTTGGGGAACACTGGCCCCTCAGCACTTTGGGACTGTGTGGTCACTGGAGTACAACCAAAATCCATTAATTACAATCACAAATGTCCACTTCTTAAAATCTTTCTTATGTGATCCTGCATTGCTAATAGAACTTTTAAATACATTGCTTGACAGACCCCAGATGGTATTTTACCGCATGTTTTACTCTCCATAGGGCACACAGCGGGCCACAAACCATAAAAATACACTAAAAATCTGATCATTGGATAGAAAAAACTTAAATGAAATACCACATAAAGGACTGTTGTATATATAATACAGGTTCAAAAGAAGACAACAAGCTAGGAGAAATATATATTTTAATTTACAACATACTTCTGAATTGCCAAATTAATACCTACTTACTGTAAAAAACATCTGAGTGATAGAGAGAATATATATGGAAAAGTCAGAACGACTTCTCCTTCCCACCATGGCCTACGCCTTGCTGCTGTGAGCAGTTGTTAACAGTTCTACACACGCGTGAGCATGCTCGCCCCAAGCTTCTCTACCAGCCCCACACTGCTTTCCCATCTCTGGAGAGTGACCTCTCACCAACATATGTAGGGGAAGAAGAGATTTTCCTTAACAAAGTCTTTTCTAGGGAAATATCTAGTCAGCAGAGTATCTTAACGCCTTGTGCTCCTCCTTGGACCACATTCACGTGACTGCCAGTCACCCTCTGGAAACCTTAGAGAACCTTCGACAGGATATATGAGCCGCGGGGACTGATGTGGAGCAGGCTGCATGTCCCTCTTACCCTGTCTCCTTATCCTCACGGTACTACCACAAAGGCTGTCAGTCTTGCTAAAATGGCAAAGTCGAAGGGAATGTAGAATGCTGTATGCTGCATAGGACTTTCTCTAAGGTTTAGGGAAAACAGCAACCAAGGAGTTAAAAGCTTCAGAGGGACTCTGTCCACGTGCAAGTCTCAGTTCCTAATCTGGTCCCCTTAGCTTAGATTCATATTTTAACTACCTTGAAAATACCTTCTTGTAACCTCCACTGTGGAACTCTCATTTTTGTTTAAGGGAAACACTGTGGTTCTATAATTTAGTTACTCGTCGTAGGGTGATGCTTCCTGGGAGGCCTTAGCAGGGCAGTTAGTGATAGTCATTGACGTACAAAGTCTCACACAACAAGCCAGGTGCAGTGGGAGCAGCTGGGCACCTCAAATGTAGGCCCTCCGAGATTGTCTTTACCAATGTGAAGCAAAGATGTCAGGTTATTCTTATGAGTTCTCATGAATAAAGGGCCATATAATAATTCAGATTTAGATACGTTGGTTATAGGTTTATATGGAAAGTTTTCACACCAAGTAAGTATTCAGCCAAACACCTGCACACACACACATGCATTCACACACACATGCAAAGTAAAATACTAATTCTCAGAAACTGTACAGTGTGAACCATCCGGGAGAAATAAAAATATAGCGTTTACTGTATACACTATATTTCAAAACACAAGGTGTATTTCTCACTTTGGAGTTAGTAATTCACATTATTTTGCAGAGAGAGTTCATTGCTTTCCTTCATTCTCAAATCCCCTTGATTCTCAAACTCTTTCAAGCTTGGGCTTCTTCATACCTATGGGGAAAAGAAAGGGACCATTGAAGAGCAAAATCCCATTTAAAGCCTCTATCTTTAGCCATGCAATTAAAAATTAATTCAGCTTATAATAATCCAGTTAAATTCTTAGTTAAGAATTTTCCATTTGAGAAAGGTAAAAAGACTAATTTTATTCTTCTAGTTACAGCTACAACCACTAATATGTAGGGTTCTATTTTACTAATGAGATGAACACACTACACATTCTACAAATTGTTGGAATATGTATTTGAGAAAAAAATGTAACAGAGTTAATATCCTTGATAAAAAGAGCTCATAAAATAATAAGAAAAAAAGATTCTTAATAGCTAAATGGGCTACATGGGATCAATACTATGTATAAAAGAAAAATAAATAATAAAATAAAACTATGTTTATTTGATAAATATATAATCAAAATAAATTAACAATAAGACAGCATTGCTGTTTCTAAAATTTTTTACTGATAGTCCAGATGATAGTCTGATGAGATCTTGTTAAAGGATAATTAGTAGAGCTGATTTGAAAAGCAATTTGGCAGTATGTAACTAGGTACTTTAGCCTAGTACTTTTAATTTATTAATATCTTTTAAATAAATAATCAGAGTTATTGATAAAATTTTATGCATAAAAGGCTTATTTCAGTATTATTTAGATTATCTAAAATTTAGAACCAATCTGCCAAAAATAAGGGGGCATACATGCTATGGAGTATTATGTAGCCTTTAAAGATGTTTACAGAACTTCTGTTTACTAACATAGGAAAAAACATGATATAATGTTTAATGAAAATTAAAGATATACAATTATTTTAATGACATAAAGATATATGGATTGATAATGAATAAACATTAACAGTGACTAATTCTAGTTATTTGAGGGTTGAAGACTTGATATTCTTTGTCCTTATACTTTTCCAAATTTTTCTACAATGACCATGTATTACTTTTATCATCAGAAAAATAAATATTTGTATTTCAAAACTATGAACAAAGTTAGTATGTTAGATATAGACAAAATACCAATGAGAGAAAAAGGTAGAATTACAATCTGATCTGAGGGCTTTCTGACTCTAAATCCAGTGTGTTTTGAACACACAGGAACTATGACTTGAAATCTTACTCACTTTTGGAATAAATTACATAAGCTTCACATGTAGCCCATGGAGAAATCTTGGAGTGAGACTTTCTAAGTCCAATTACCTACATTGAGAAAAAGACTGTCCATCCATATTTAGTTTATAGCTTACTCAGAAAAAATATTATCCCGAAAAGTTATAATAAATTAGACAATTATATTTAGAAAAATATCACACTATGATACAATAATGTGCTTACCTTTCTAATGTTATAATGATAATCTAGTAATTACCTTTTAATGACAATTAACACTGATGCATATATTATCAAGTATGTGTGTATATATATAGATAAAAAGTAATTTGCATCTTCAGCAAGTTGCGAAACGATAAGTTAAATACAAAACTATGTAAATGAAGTAAAATATGTCCCCTAAGAAGAGGCCATAAAATGATTCAGATTTAGATAAGTTGATTACAGATTCCTATGTAAAGCTTTCACACTGAGTAGACTGGATAAGTCCCATTTAATAAAATTTAGAAGTCTTGTGATAAATCCTCTGATTAGGCAGTTAACCTAGTAATGCTTAGTGGACAGACTTCAGGATGATTTAAGCATTTCTGAAAACAAGAAGTACAATGTAAACGGAGAAACAGAAAATTCCCTATCTCTATACCCTTTTCTTTTGAAGGGCAAAGAGCCAAATAAGAAGTTCATCAAAGTTGTTCTTAACATTAGCCTTCTCTATAGAAAACAAAAAAAGAATCCACATGTTTATTCCTTATGGGCTCACTTTTTAAGATATTTTCCAACACTGTTTAGCAGTTGAGAATATAAAATACAACAAAGCTCTGCTAAATAAAATTTATGGTGGGCCATTGTTTTGGACTGAGCTCCTGCACTAGGCCCCAAAGGATCAAATCAAAATGGAGTCACTTGTGCTAAGTGTCACGTAATCAAAGTGAAATTTGAAAGAAGAGGAAAAATCCCCCAATAGACCAATATTTCATAAAATGGAAGATTCCCAGCAAGCAGTCAAAAAAGGCAGTCAACCTGAGCTGGCATGATAAGGAAGTTCCCTCTACTTTAACCCGTATAAGGACAGTTGCCTGAAGTAACATACCTGATGTTAACCAATCCACTTTTTTGTATTATGTTGGTTTCTGGTTCCTGCTCAAGCTATCTTATAAAAACCGATTATTCTGCTTTGCTCAGCAGAGTGCCTATGTATTTTTATGGATAGGATGCTGGCCAATTCATGAAATTGCTAATAAAAGCCAACTAGAGCTTTAAACTCAATTTGTTGAAATTTTGTGTTTTGACAACCCTGTTTGCCAAAAATGGAGATATTTTCTCATTCTAAGTGGTCAGTAGGTAATTGGACCAAACAATGAGGAAACTATATCCAAATATAGTCACACAATCAACAAATCCTTAATGAGCATTTATCCCAGAACCTGAAGATACAGCAATAACATAAGATAACATGCTTGTTCTCAAGGAGCTGATACTCTAGTGGGGGAGCATATAAGTAAGCAAGAAATGTGCAATGTAATTTCAGGGAGTAATAAGTGCTATAAAAAAAATAAAGCAGGATAAAGGGCAGAGTGAAAATACATGGTTGTGTGGGAATCTACTCTAGATGGGGTGCATGGTAAAGGACCTCAAAGGAGGTCCAGTTTAAGCAGAGTTCAGAGGACACTGAGGAAACAAACCATGGCATGATTCAAAGAAAGAATGTTCTAGGTAGAAGAAAGAGCAAGTGCAAAGATCCAAGGTGGGAACAAGCTTGCCACATTTGAAGAAGATTGATCAGGGAAAGGGTAAAAGCAGAGCCAGCCAGGAGCCAGACCATTTGGAGCCTGAAAGATATGATTTGGATTTTATTCCAAATGACTGGGAAGCAACTGGAAGGCTTTGAGAAGGGAGCGATATGATCTGATTTGCACTGATTTCTGGCTATCATGAGGAGAAAGGGTTTGTTTTTTTTGTTTTTGTTTTTGTTTTTTTAATGGGAACAAGAGTGGAAATAGGGACCCTATATAAGAAGTGATTATTGCAGTAGTTGAGGTCTGAAATGATGGTGGCGTGGACTAGAGGGATAGAGATGCAGGTGGTGATGAACGATGAGACTTGGCATACATGTTGAGAATAGAGCCAGCAGGGTATGCTGATGAACTGGATTCATCATATGAGACATGAAGAAAAGTCAAGGATGATTTCCAAGGTTGACAGTGCCATTTACTTAGATGTGAAGAGAGGAGCAGGTTTGGGAAGAGGGGAAGAGGAAGGATGAGAAGTGGTCAGAAAATTTGGCAGTCATCAGACCATAGACTGGATGTAAAGCCATAGAACTGATTGAGAATTTCTTAGGAAGTAAGTATATCTAGAGAAGCTGGCTGAGGACTGAGTTCTGAGCCACTTCAATAATCAGATGTTGGATAGTTGGTGAAAAATCACCAAAGATACAGAGAGGGAGTCTCCAGTGAGGCAAGAGGAAAACTAATAGAGTGTGGCATGAGGAAATCTAAGTGAAGAGAGTATTTCTAGAGGAAAGGAGGTGGTGAAAGGTCAAGAGCAATGAGAATACACCATTGTATTAGGCAACTTTGAGGTCACTGTTGTCCTTAGGAGAGCAGTCAGTAGAATGTGTGGGCAAAAGCCTGACTGGAATGGGTTAAAAGATGAGGGAAGATGAGGAAGTGAAAATAGATGATTCTTCCTATGGGAGCTTGCTGTGAAGGAAAGCAGGAAAATAGAGTCATATTAGAGTCATAATTATATGGGGAGTTGCCACTAGCATGATTTTTAATATACATATATTCCTTTTAAGTATTGAAAGCTACTACAGCATGTGTGCATGCTGATGGTTGGAATGGAGCCAGTAGAGAGTAAAGATTCTCTCAACCGAATAATAAACAATCGTAAAGTTAAAATTTTTAAATAATTAAAAGCCTGTTACTATATTCAACATTTATTAAGACAAAAGAGATTTTTCCTATGTTTTTGGGGCGGAAGTCTGAAAATCTGAGAAACTATTTGAATACTTGAATTCAATGAAAAGGAAAAGGGGGATTATAAATAGCATTTATGGATATGGTGGCTAAATGCTTTACAAAAATCAAACTATTCTTTGAATAGGTAATATTATCATTTTTATTATAATAAGAAAACTAAGCCAAGACACGATAAGTAATTTGCTCAAAGTCGTAAGAGGGAAAATCAAGATTGCAAACAAGGCCTGTTTTATTCCAGAGCCTGAATTCTTAACCACTAGAGGCAGATGCTTCAAAAACATCCTGGTCTGATACACTTGTTAGTGACCTGCATCTGTTTAAGGAGGAGGCCCTTCATTAGTATAAAAAACAAAAAACAGTAATAAAAACACAAGCTTTCTTCTGATGGAGCTCTGGTTTTGGTAATGTCAGAGTAGCTTGTATAAGATCAACCCTTGTGCAGATAATACTTGCACGCCCTGGACAAAATGTATAAAGCAACTGAATGAAGGCATTGCAGTGCATTCAAAAGTAGGCAGAAATGGAAGATTGGACCCTTAAAAGAAGGGAACCATTTTGGGTGATAGACATTTGGACAGCTTTATTCTTGGAGTCATTCCCTAATCCATAAAACGTGGAGTGGCCTGAACTTAAGCAGAAAATTGCAGTCTTATTTGTCTCAGAAGTCAGAGCAGGAGACTGGGACTGCCAAAGCATATAGAACTGAGGGTAGAAATTCCAGAAAAAAGGGAATCGCACAGGGGATAGCCTCAAAATCTGCTTAAAAAGTCAACTCAAGTCCTTGTCTAAATTGTGACTACACATGCATAAGTAATACTCTAATAATAACATGAAGGCTGAGAGAGCTGAACAGAGATTTTGATTGCTGCCCCTCCAAACAGCATTTGAAGTTCATGTCTCACCAAATTTGAAGACCTTGGTAACCATTTTGGGCTTTCCCCTGAAACCCCATAAAGGCCATGCCTTAGGAATTAGACTACATCCTAAGACAAAGGGATTTACTCTAAGACCAAAGTCAAAACTAAAATAGATTCCCCACCAAATTGTACAACCAGTCTTCCATGAGTTAAAGTAATTAACTGCCTGCTAAAACAAAATAAAATACTCTTCAGAGAAAGATAACAGAACCGAGAGTCTTTACATTGTATTATTCACAATGTCCACTAAACAATCAAAATTAATAGATATACCAAAAAATCAGGAGAAAGAAATATCAATAAACATAAATGATCTAGATGTTGGAATTAGTAGAAAAGTTATTTTAAATAACTATAATAAATATTTTAATCTATAGGAAAAGATGGATATAGTGGACAAAGAAATGCAGAATTTCAAAAGAGATTTACAAATTATAAAAAAAGGAGCACAATAGAAATCCTAGAAGTAAAAAATACAACATCTGAAATCAGAAATTTTGGATGGTATTAACAACAGATTGGACACAATAGAAGAAAGGATCCGTGAATTTGAAGACAGGACAATAGAAATCATATAAGCTGAAGCTCACAGAGAAAAAACATTTAAATACAAAAGAGAATAAATATTAAATGATATGTTAGAAATAACAAGCAGTAACATGTGTAATGGGAGATCAAGAAGGACTGGAGAGAAAGTATAGGGCAGATAGACATAGAAGGAAAGATTAGCTAAAATATTTTCAAATTTCCTCAGACAGAGCAACCCACACATTCAAGAATCTCTGCAAACTCCCAGCAAAACAAAAACAAAGAAAACCACACCTAGGCATGTAATAGCCAAACTGCTGAAAACCAGAGATTAAAAACAAGAACAAGTTTAAAGTAGCTAGAAGAATAGAATACATATTAAATATAAAAGAACAACAGCAAGAAATTTGTTTGACATATTGGAGGTTAGAAAACAATGGAGTTACATCCTTAAAATACTAAAGGAAAAAAATTAAACTGTCAACTTGGAATTCTATATTCAGGAAATTATCCTAAATATTGAAAATAAAAATAATAGATTTAACACAATCCCTGTCAAAATCCAACAGCATTTTGTTTGTAGAAATGGAAAAGCTCATTTTCAAATTCATACAGAATTTCAAGAGGCCCTAAATAACTAAAACAATCTTGAAAAAGAAGAAAAAAGTGAGATGACTCACACTTTCCAATTTTGAAGCTTACTACAAATCTACAGTAATCAAAACAGAGTGGTCTTGGCATAAAGATAGATCTGTAGGACAATGGAATAAAATTGAGAGTCCAGAAATACACCCATAAACTGATTTTTAAAAACTTTTTAATGGACATATAATAATTGAACATATTTATGGGGTACAGTGTAATATTTTGATAACTATGTACAATGTGTAATGATCAAATAAGGGTAATTAGCATATCCATCATCCCAAACATTTATCATTTCTTTGTGTTGGGAACATTCAAATTCCTGTCTTCTACCTGTTTGAAAATATACATGTTATTGTTAACTATAGTCACCCTATGGTGCTATAGAATGATAGAACTTATTCCTCTTATCTAACTGTAATTTTGTACCCATGAACCAGCTTCTCCCTATCTTCCTCTCCCCTTTACCCTTCCTAGGCTCTAGTTACCATTATTCTCTCTAATTCTATGAGAGCAACTTATTTAGCTTTAACATATGAGTGAGAACATGTGGTATTTATCTTCCTATGCCTGGCTTATTTCACTTATATAATGTACTCCAGTTCCATCCATGTTGTTATGAATGACAGGATTTCATTCTTTTTTACGGCTGAATAGTATTCCATTGTGTATATAAACACCATATTTTCTTTATCTACTCATCTGTTGTTGGACACTTGGGCTGAGTCCATATCTTGGCTGTTGTGAATAGTGCTTCAATAAACATGGGGGTGCAGATGTCTCTCCAATATACTGATTTCCCTCTCTTTGGATAAATGTCCAGCAGTGGAGGGCTTGATCATATGGTAGTTCTATTTGTAGTTTTTTTGAGGAAACTCCATACTGTTTTCCATAGTAGCTCTACTAGTTTATGTTTCCACCACCAGTGTATAAGAGTTCCTTTATCCCTGCATCCTTGCCAGCATTTATTTTTTGTCTTTTTGATAATAGCCATCCTAACTGGGAAGAGATCATACCTCATTGTGGTTTTCATTTGTAGTTCCCTGATGATTAGTGATGTTGAGCATTTTTCCATATATTTGTTGGCCATTTGTATGTTTTCTTTTGAGAAATATTTCTTCAGATCATTTGCCTATTTTTTAATCAGATTGTTTGTTTTTTTGCTGATGAGATGTTTGAGTTCCTTGTATATTCTGGATATTAATCCCCTGTTGGATGAATAGTTTACAAATATTTTCTCCCATTGTATAGATTGTCTTCTAATTCTGTTGATTGTTTCTTTTGCTGTTAAGCTTTTTAGTTTGATATAATCCATTTGTTTATGTTTGCTTTTGCTGCCTGTAATTTTGAGGTCTCATTCATAAAATCTTTTCCCATATCAATGTTCTGAAGTGTTCCTCCTATGTTTTCTTCTAGTAGTTTTATACTTTTGGGTCTTACATTTAGGTGTTTGTTCTGTTTTGAGTTGATTTTTGTATAGGATGACAGGTGGGGGTCTAGTTTTATTCTTCTGCATATGGATATCCAGTTTTCCCAGCACCATTTATTAAAGAGACTGCCCTTTCCCCAATGAGTGTTCTTTGCACTCATCCATTTATTTTAACTTAGAACTCCTCTTTAGAGGGTTCTTCCTAGCCCCTTTCATTTAAATAACACTTAGCCAACTTTCAGGACCCAACTCAGGTATCACTATTTGAGACACTTTCTTTAAAATCTCTGATGGTCCCTAAAGGGAGGAACTATTTTATTCCTTAACATTAGGCACAATTTGATGAATAAATACAAGAGGGAATAAATGAATTGGTCCCATACCAGCTTGTTTTTTTAATTAAGAATGTGTCAGGGGCTAACCCTGCATTTATTAAATCAGTTATTATCCACTTTGCACTCATCAAAATATTCTCCATAGTCCATTCTGTCTTTTAGGTCCATAGGTATCTACCCAGATGTATATCTTCTTGGCAAGGTTTTCTTCCCTACTAAAGAAGTTTTCTTGCCCTATTAAGTAGTATCTTACAATGTTTAAGAATATTCTTTGTTTATTATATTCTAATTTTGTATTCTACCTGTCCAAATCTCAGTGATGATTATAAAACTTCATTTACCACCATGTATTAAAAAAATTCATATCATTTCTTGTGATCTTTGCATTAATATATAAATCTGTAGGCCATATGCCTTGGTTTTAAATACTTGATCACTTTTCAGTCCTTACATTACTATGCTACAGAATCTAAAACTATGGAACACTTCATCCTTGCTATTCTGTCTTCTTTTAGCTTCTGTAAGAACAAATTTCCCTTCTCCACCTGCCCCTTCCTCACCTTCTGGTGGATAACTCCTGATCAGTTCGGATTGGAGTAGAATTTTAAATTTAACTTCCTTTTATTATGCACTTGAATGAAGAAAGAAGTCATGAAAAGAACCGAAGTCTTAAGTTTCGAGTGCTTGAAATTTCCTAGTCATTAAAGATTCTCCCTTGGTTTGAGATTAACTGGGGTAAGTAGTGCTTAATAGGGTTGGTTGTTCTCAACCTGTTTTGTCATCATGATGGTCTATCTTTTTGTTGACCATGTTGGCTCTGTACACAACCAGCTCTGAGATGCAAGTAGGCAATGTGGCTTAGATTCCCATGATGGGTGGTTTCTCATACCTCCCACTCCTGACCCAGCATCCCTTAAGACCATCATTACTCCCTTTTTATTTTTGCAAGAAGCCTTTCCTAATGGCTTTTTCCTCTCTTGTATTACTAATCTACTCTTCACAATGCTGAATGAGTAATGTTCCTAAAGCATATACCACTTCCAATAACTTTGCGTGCTTCCTTTGCCCGCAGAATAACATCCATACTCTCCATGATCTGGTCCTGACTTAGCATGTCCTGGTCAGTTTAAGTACCTGATTTTAACTCAGCTGATCAGGGTGAAGCTGCAAATAGTAGCTCATGTTTATCAAGTGCTTACTCAATGCCAAGCATAAATCATCCTTAACGTGGTCTCCATAAGATTTGACCTAACGTAAGCCTTGTCCTAACCTGACTCTTTCTTTGTCACTCTGTCATCCCACACCAAATACCAGCTCAATTATTTTACTTCCTCCTGCTCTACTTCCTCTGGTAATGACATCCTGATTTTTTGGCTTCTCTGGTTGCCTCTGCCACGTGAGTTTTTGGAGTCTGTCTTCTCATCATTATGGCATTTGTCCAGCCTTCCTGTTTGTTAACTAACCCTTTGCCTTGTCCTCTGGATGCCCTCCTTAGAACCACCACTACAGGAAACCCTGCTGGCAATGGCCCCAGCAATTCGGGCTCTTCTGTATTCTTTGGTTTTGATAGCGGAGGGATGGGGTATTCTGAACTTAACCTTCCTGATTTATGGTAAAATCATTCTCCGGATTTCCTAGAATCTCAGGCTTAAAAGGAATCCTAAAATATTTAAAAGTACAACCCTTATCTCAGTTAAAGTCCTCTATTCTTTCTATTATTTTTACCATTTTCTGTAAGAGTACTTAATATATTTGAAGGCAGATTTCATATCCCTGAGTCTTCTTTCTAAATATCTCAGTTCCTTTAATCACTGTCTCCAGCCTAATTGATTTCCTCTAGATTAACTTCATTTAATTACCGCCCCTTTTACAATAGCTGATGAGCAGAATTTTAAAACAATGTTGCAATTATTTTCTGACCCAGTTTGGACTAGAATACAGTTTGATATTATTTGCAATTAATTTTTTCCTACCTGTTTTCATGACGCAGGTTGGGATCTTTTAAAATCCTTGTTCTGGAATCAATGTATCAGCTACTTCCAGCTTCAGCTTCATGTCGGATCCAAATGACGATACTGAGATCAGGGAGAGCCACGCTTCCTAACCAGAAGGGCATCAGCTTTCTATCATTTCTCTGTAGCAATGTACAAACATGCAACATATTGCCATGGGTACATCCAGATGCTTTAAGAACGTTTGAGGGTTATCTACATTTCTTCCAGCTAATGGTAACTCCCATACCTTCTCCCTCATTCACTTAAACCATCTGAATACGAATGAATGAGACATTTATTAGAAGGAAAACCTTGAGTTCATGTTAATTTACTTTTCAGCTTTAGTAACAAATTCCTTTTTACATACAACTGATTGACACACATCCGTGCGATTGTCTCCTCCAGCTGAGATCCCCCACCTATGAAACCTCCCTTTAAGTATCTGACCTGTTCTCCTAGCGCACATTGTGCGCTCATTTAATCAATCATTGTAACTGTTCCACATCTGCCCGAAGATTCTGATTTCAGCATGTTTACCACATTCCCCTTATTTAGAGACTTTATGACAAATGAAAATTAATTTAGTTTGGCATAACTTTCTCTTTTTCAAATCCTGGTTATTACTTCTTCGTTTTTATTTTAAAAGTATCAGAATTTAACAGAGGTCCACGTCAAGCTCCGTATTCGTGCTGTTTGGCAATTTGCCTCCATTCATGAAGATTACTGAAGAAATAGTGATTTTTTTTTTTTTTTGAGTACTTGGGATATGATTTTTTTCTTTGATGGGATCACTTCCCCTCTCCAGAACACGCCTTGTCTTTTCTGCCCCCTTCTCCTTTGCCTGTAGGGTCCACTGTCTGAAATATCCTGCTTGGTGCCGTCTGTATGCCTTGACTCCTCAGCTACAACCAGAGTTCTCAGAGGTGGAAGCCCTTTATTATACTTCATAGTATCCAGTGCAGAACAAAGCACCTAGCAGAAGTTCCGTGAAGAATACTTTCTCAATGGATGAATAAGAACACATTTAAAAAATTTTTATTGGCCAGGCGCGGTGGCTCACACCTGTAATCCTAGCACTCTGGGAGGCTGAGGCGGGCGGATTGTTTGAGCTCAGGAGTTTGAGACCAGCCTGAGCAAGAGCGAGACCCCGTCTCTACTAAAAATAGAAAGAAATTAATCGGACAACTAAAAATATATAGAAAAAAATTAGCCGGGCATGGTGGCGCATGCCTGTAGTCCTGGCTGCTTGGGGGGCTGAGGCAGAAGGATCGCTTGAGCCCAGGAGTTTGAGGTTGCTGTGAGCCAGGCTGACGCCCCGGCACTCACTCTAGCCCGGGCAAAAGAGTGAGACTCTGTCTCAAAAAAAAAAAAAAAAATTTTATTTTTTCCGTTATGAATATTGCTGCAGCAAATAGCATATATGCTTCCTATACTGGTGCCTTTATTTCTATGGTAGAGAGTCCCCAGAATGAAATTAATTAATTAATTATATTTTAAATAATAGATGTTGCTAGATTTCTTTCCCAAAAGGCTATAATATGCCTTTCTCCCAGTCACATACGAAAGTACTACTTTTATCACATCTCTTCTAGCCGTACGTATTTTGTGTCTCATTTTAATCTTTGATGGGCTTATATAAAGTGATACCTCATTATTTCATAATTGCATTATCCTTACTATTGAATTTGTACATATTTCCATATTTTTTAAGATCCTTTTTATTTTCACATCTGTGCATTTGTTCATGTCAATTTTCACTGCTTTGCTCATTGTCCTGCGCAGTTGTTTGTCTCCTCTTGTCAGTTCGTAAGGCCTTTGTATATTATTATTTGTTTTTTGCCTGACCTTAGCATTTTAAATATTATTGCCAAATATATTGCTTATCCTTTGATGTTGTTTATTGTATACTTTGCAGTTTTTTCATGTTTTATTTTATGTCTTTCAGTGAGATTTTATAGTTTTTAAAATAAACTTTATTGGCAAATTTATCTCTAATTATTTTGCAGTGTTTCTCAGTATCCGGAAAGAGATATTTTTCTCATTTCCATTTCCAGGCTCTTTTCACTAACATAAAGAAAAGCTATTAATGTTTGAAAATTCAACCTGTATTCAACTATTTGCCATTACTGCTTTTTTTTGTTGTTGCTGTTACTCAATTTGTTGGATGTTCCAGATTTTCAATCATACCATCAGTAAAAAGAGATAACTTGAGTTCATCTTTTTTTATTATAAAAGTTATTTCATGTTCTTGTTGTTTCGCACTCTCTAGCACTCGTAAGACAATGTTTACTAACAATGATGGCAGTGCGTATGCTTGCCTAGCCCATAATTTTACTTAAGGATGTTTTAGTATTTCACCATACAGAGTAAAATCTATTTTGTTGAGTTTTGGCAAATTATTTTTATTATATATTTCTTTCCCTTCTTAATTCACCTGGAGTCTTTGCTAATAATAGCTATTGAATGTTATAAAGTACCTTTTCCAAGCTGGGCACAGTGGCTCATGCTTGTTATCCCAGCACTTTGGGTGGCCAAGGAGGGAGGATTGCTTGAGGCCAAGAGTTCAAGACCAGCCTGGGCAACATAGACTTTGTCTCTACAAATAATAAAAAAGTAGTTGGGTGTGGTGGCATGCACCGGCAGTCCCAGTTACGTGGGAGGCTGAGGCAGGAGGATCACTTGAGCCCAGGAGTTAGAGGCTGTAGTGAGCTGTGATCATGCCATTGCAATTCAGCCTGTGCTACAGAGTGAGGCTCTTTTAAAAAAATAAAATAAAATACCCTTTTCATAACTACTTGACCATAACTTTTTCTCATTTAAAAATTTTATGTAATAGATTATGTTGATGGATTTTCTGATTTTGAGGCACTCTTGAATTCTTGGAAGATATCATATTTGGTCATAGAGTATTCTTTTGATACATTGCTGAATTCTACATGCTATTTTATTTAGACATTTTACATTTGTATTAATAAGTGAGATGGGTTTATAATTTTCTTTTTTGGAGTAATTATTAGGTTTTGTTATTAAACCATCTTTATTGGCTTTATAAAATTAATCAAAGGAGCCTTTGATATTTTTTTCTAATACCTGGAGAAATTTAAATTGTGGTTCACAAACTTGGCTTTTTGTTAGAAACACAGGAGAGATTTAACAACATACTGATGCTTTCTTCTGAGTTTTTAGTTTAATTAGTCTGGATTGGAGCCTGGACATTGGGTCACTTAAAAAATCCCCAGGTGATTCTCATTTGCAGCCAAGTTGAGAATAGCTAACTGATTTAAATAACATCAGAATGATCTGCTCTTTACAGATAGTTAGAACTCAGCCAAGAACCCATTAGATCCCAGTGACTTTGTCAATAGCAGATATTGACTCGCATTTCCAATCTTGTCTTCTTAAGTCAAATTTATAATTTGTATTTTGATAGAAAATCATTTATTTCCTCCAGGTTTTAAAAAGATTTGTTGCTGAAAATTGCATATAATATTCTCTTAAAATGACTAAACTTTTCCATGTTTATGCTGAAATCTTCATTCTCATTTTAATCTTTTATACATTTGCAGTTTCTCTTTTTCCCTTAATCAGGCTCATGAGAGATTCTCTATTTTAATTGTTCTTTGTAAATAAAACAGCTTTCCACATTTTTTGTTTTCTTTTTCATGAATTTAAGCTTTTTCTTTATTAATTCCACCTTCTTAGTTTCTATTTCCTAAATTTAAAATGTATACTAAGTTATTTTTTTCCTCTTGTTTTATTTATATTTTCTCTCTTTAGTAACAAAGGAGTTTAAGACACTTTCCTCTGACAACGGTATTATTAGGTTGATGCAAAAGTAATTGCAGGTTTAGCATTATTGAAATTTGCCATTTGATATTGGAATACATTCTTAAATAAATGTGGTTATGTAATACATCATTTTAGTGTGCATTCCTCACTTTATGTTTTTTTTTGCTAATGACTTATTACTTGCTATTTATTTTATATTTATTTTAGACTATGGAGAGGATGCTAGACAAAAAGCAAATTTGAGCGATTTTCTTATTTGAGTTCAAAATGGGTTGTAAAACAGCGGGGACAACTCACAACATCAACAATGCATTTGGTTCAGGAAGTGCTAACGAACATACAGTGCAGTGGTGGTTCAAGAAGTTTTGCAAAGGAGACGAGAGCCTTCAAGATGAGGGGCACAGTGGCCAGTCATCGGAAGTTGACAATGACCAATTGAGAGCAATCATCAAAGCTGATCCACTTACAACTACACAAGAAGTTGCTGAAGAACTCAACTTTGACCATTCTATGGTCATTCAGCATTTGAAGCAAATTGGAAAGGTGAAAAAGTTGAATAAGTGGGTGCCTCATGAGCTGACTAAAAATAAAAAAAAAATCATCGTTTTAAAGTGTCATCTTTTCTTCTTGTATGCAAAAACAAGGAACCATTTCTTGATTGGATTGTGACATGCAATGAAAAGTGGATTTTATACCTCAACCAGCGACAACCAGCTCAGTAGTTGGACCGAGAAGAGTCTCCAAAGCACTTCCCAAAGCCAAACTTGCACCAAAAAAGGTCATGGTCGTTGTTTGGTGGTCTGCTGCCGGTCTGATCCACTATAGCTTTCCAAATCCTGGCAAAACCTTTACATCTGAGAACTATGCTTAGCAAATTGATGAGATGCACTGAAAACTGCAACACCTGCAGCCGGCATTGGTCAACAGAAAGGGCCCAATTCTTCTCCACAACGTGCAACCAACGCTTCAAAAGTTGAACGAATTGGGCTATAAAGTTTTGCCTCATCCGCCACATTCACCTGACCTCTCGCCAACCGACTACCACTTCTTCAAGCATCTCAACAACTTTTTGCAGGGAAAACACTTCCACAGGATGCAGAAAATACTTTCCAAGAGTTCATGGAATCCCAAAGCATGGATTTTTATGCTAAAGGAATAAACAAACTTATTTCTTGTTGGCAAAAATGTGTTGATGGTAATGGTTCCTATTTTGATTAATAAAGGTGTATTTGAGCCTGGTTGTAATGATTTAAAATTCACAGTCTGAAACCACACTTACTTTTGCACCAACCTTATGACTATGTCCTGTGGGCTTTGGCAGTACATCTCTCTAGATAGGTTATCTTTCACTTTTGATTTCTCTTTGATCCAAAAATTAACTAAGAGCAGGATTCTTAATTTCCAAGTAATTCCAAACTTTTGTTCATGTTCTAATGTTTATTTCTAACTGTACTGGGAGTTCAGAGATTGCGCCCTATATATTTGAAATAAAGGTTTCCTTTGTGGCAAAATATATGGTCAATTTAATAAATATTCTACTAAATGTATCTTCTCTTTTTGAGGGATGCAAGGTTCTTTATTTCTATCTATTTCAACAAAATTATTCAATTCTGCTATGACTTTACTGGTTTTTTGTCTATTATAGATGACCAGTTCTGAGCATGGTATATGAATGTTTTCCCTTGGAATTGTATTTTTATACAATAAGTTGCATTTCCAATTTAGCAGTGGTCACAGTATTCTCACAGGCCTGGAGGCAGGACTGAAGGGTTAGTACTGTGTCACGGTGGCAGAGGGTGTTGGATGCCATTGTCAAGAGTTGGGGCTTTTTATCTTTCCATATCATGTACGCAACAAAGTTTTTGTCAGAAACAGTTATAACATTAGCCTGGCAGTGGCTGTGGGGCACACCCCAGTTCGCATGGAGGGAGCGGGGGCGATGACCAGGAGCCTGCTGTGTGGAGTCCCTGAGTGCGAGGATGAGGGCCAGCAGGGACAGGGTGGGAAGGAGGGGTGCTCAGGAGGGAGAAAGAGTAGGTGGGTGTGAGGACAGACTAGATACCAGTTGCGGTTAAAATGACTAAAAGAGTTCATTTTTTTCCATTGTGAATCCTTAGAATTCTCTGAATTATATGTACTGCATTAGTTTGCTGTTGTTGCTGTAGCAAATTATTACAAACTAAATGGCTTAAAGTAACACAAATTTATTATCTTACAGTTCTGGAGGTAAGAAGTCCTAAATGAGTCTTAAGGGGCTAAAGTCAAGGTATATGCACAGCCGTATCTTCAAAGTCCCTTTTACCACGTTATTAACATATTCACAGGTTCCGGGGAGCAGGACATGGACATCTTTTTGCGGGGGGCAGTTATTATTCAGCGTGCCACACATAAAATTTAAGTTATTCTTCTCTTTTCCAAATGATCAATTTCAACTAAACGTATGTTAACTAGATTTTCTTCACAATCTTATCACTTTCTCTGTTTGTCTGGCGTAGTACCACTGATACGGTGTCAGACTATGTATATTTGGGCAGCTTTAATTTTTTCTCTTACTCTCCCTAGCACGGAACACTATGAAGCACTCATTTTGCCCTTTAAAATAACTCCGTTTTTTTTTTCTTTTCCATTTTCCTTCTTGCTCCCCTTTTACCTCATTCTTTCAAAATTTCCAAATTGAAAAAGTACAAATATACATAAAGATCAAACATGTGCTGTACTGTAGGTCCAAAGCAATTTCCTCAAAAATCTGATGCTGGCAGATGGCCGCTTAAACATAGTAACCCATATGTTTCTTTTAAATTCAACAGAAAGAAGATAAGTGTCCAGTGAACAGTCCTGGGTATTTTGCATAAGTAATCTGGGATTCTTATACTCTTCAGACAAACACACAGAAAAACTTATCTGGACAATACTATCAGCACTTCTTCCTTCCCATAACAAACTGAGGACCTAAGATAAATTTCTTTTTTAGGACTACTTACCACCTGTCTTTCAAAGATGTCTAAGCCTGTGAAAGTCTATTGCATGTATATGAATTAAAAGTAGCACATAGCATGGAGAATAATAGTGCAGGCTTTGAAATCAGACAAACCGTGGTCAGGCACATTACTTTGGGATGATTACTTAAGTGCTCTAGATTAGTTATCCTACTAGTCAGGTAACAGTACTTAGCTGGATTGCTTTGAGTATTAAATAAAATAATTCATGCAAAATATTTAATCCAAGACAGCCACGTAGCAAATTCTCAATAAATATTAGCCATCAGTTCTTTGTGTCAGGCTCATTAGAAATGAGCCAGACACATCAGAGATTTTGTTCCCAGCTTCGGTCAGCCCAAGGAACCACTACAACAGATACAACCCTCCACTGACGAAAGAAAACGTTCAAGGCCCTTATTCTCCTCATCTTTTTCATTATCCTGGTCTCAACCTCATTTATAGATTAAAAAGAAATGAGCTGGTTTATGGTTGTCATTATCCTAAGAGCCTGAGGATATATTTCTTCAAAAGGAAATAGAAAAAAGAAAGATCTAGTCCTGTAGAATTTCTCTGTTGCTATTGGTCATATTTCTCCTTTCTCTTTCTGGAAAAGCTATAAAACTACCTTTAAAAACCTTTCAAAGTTTATTTACTTGGTTTGAGTAGTTTGAAAAATTAGGTCTATAGTTACTCAGATAAATCTTAGAGGAGCCCATGTTCCCTTTGCATGACAGAAAGAAGGGCCAAAAAGCAAATTTTTGTTACCAAGGGTGAACCTGGGAGAGACAGATGGGGAATCATTTTCTCATGTCAAAGACACAGACAAAATTCCAGAGCCGCCTGGTTGAAAATTTCTGAGCAAATCAATAAATTAATAAATTCAGTTATTTAAATACAGTAATTTAGCGATATGACAGTTTTTCTGCTTTCCCAGGATTTTCTTAAATCTTCCTTACTCTGTTTCAGTATAAGCGGATTCTCATAATAGTAAACTGCGAAAGACTGGAAAAAAGGAAACAAAAGATTCTTGAGACATAAAGTCAAAATTTGCATGAGCTTCCAGCACAAGGCCCGATAGCTGGTGCAATAGCAATTGTGCCTGGAGGTTTCAACCTCAATGTTTCCCTTCAGCGTGACATTTTTACAAAACAGGTACTGCTGGGTCCTCCCAACTCCAAGCCCTGTGAGAGTGTGGAGTGATGGTGTGCAGGCGCCTCGTGTCACCTTCTCTCCATCCAAGGCCTTATTTAGAAACTCATAGAGGTGACTTAGTGGTAAAAGGTTGTTCAAATACTTTCCTCTCCTTTCTATCCTCTCAGAACAAACACTCAAATACTTAGAAAGCCAAAGCAGCCTCTTTACCCCATATCTGGATCTCAAAGCCCTGCCTATTTATAGGTCTTTGAGAATTCCAATTCTCAAGTTCAGGTAGGACGTTGCTTTTACTTGGTTGCTGTTTGAAGACTTACTTGCTATGGTTAAAACACTAAAAAATAACTTATCTGACTATAACTGTAATACATTCTAATTTGGTAAATGAAGAATGGTACAAATAAAGAAATTAAAATACCCATAATATCATTACCAATGTTAACACTTTGAGTTCTTTTTCTCTATATATATGTACAGGCATATAGTCACTCAATGTTCAGATTTTTATGATGCTTTTAAACTTTATATATAATTTTCTTCTGCTTTATTAATTTATTAACATAGGCATTTCCCCATGTCAACGAATAATTTTTAAGACTGTTATTTTAATAGCTAAATAATATTCTGTTGTATCTATGTATAATATAAGAAAAGTGGTTCTCCTATTTCTCACTAACATGGTAGCCCTTGGAAATAAATAATAAAAAATAATTACCACTAAAGGCAGGAAGCTGGGAAGAGAGTCTGTGGGAAAAGTCGGGAATAGAGGTACAGATAGAAAATACCAGACAAGCAAGAGGTGCCGGCTTCCTTAGGCACTGTACTGGTCTTCTTCATCCCTTGCTCTTACTGGCTCTTAGTGATGAACAAAGCCCAAACTCCCAACCTACCATTCAAGGCCTTCCACAATTTGTTATGACTCAGTTTTCCAACCTTGGTTCTCACTGTACTTTTTTACACTCCCACATGTTTCCGCAAAATGGACTAATTTACTTTTCTCTGCATAGACATCCAAGGCTGTTGCTACCTCCATACCTATGCTCACTCTTTCCCTTTTACTTTGAATGTCTCTGTCCTTCTGCATATAACTTGTCTAAATCTTATCCATTGATTCATGACACAGCTCAAATAGCACCTTCTACAGGACACTACATTACTCGATCCCTTCTGGCCAGAGCTAGTGCTTTCCTCCTCTGAGTTCTCGTCTCTACCTATGCATCAACATTTACTTGGATTATGGTTATTCAGACAAACATCTTATCACCCCTTTTGGATTGTGTATGAATCAATGTTCTGGGGCATTTTCATGTCACCGTACCTTTTTGAGCATTGTAATTTTTACTGGCACACACTGAGGAATAAATAGCATCCACAATTATACTACCGACTGGTCACATTGTGTTCTTCTTTGAGTAGAACTTCCCTGACTTACCTGTCTTATCTTCATCAGAGAAGTGGTTTTTGTGGTAGCTGGTCACCAGCGATGGTTGACAAGAACTCCTTTCACTCTGTAGACACGTGCTCCCACACTCATGAGATGAGGACTACCTTCCCCCATAACATTCAGAATCTGAGCTGGCCTTGTGAACTGGCTTTGACAAGCAGAATGCAAGACAAATAACAGTCTGGGACTCCCAAGACCAGGCCATGTTGTGAGAAACCCACATCACAAAGAGAAGAACCTAGGCTTTCTGTTTGACAGCCATAGCTGGCACTGGCTGCCAGCCACGTGGAGGAATCATCTTGAACATTCCAGTCCAGTCAAACTCCCAGGAGATTGACCACCAAACAATGGGACCCAAGTAGAAGAACCCAAACCCATCCAGCCAACCATAGTCAGTCCAAAAATCATTAGACATAATAAAATAGCTGCTGTTTAAGCCACTTAATTTTGGGTTATTTGTTGCACACAGATAATTCTAGCACTAATATACAAGTTAAACAGTGTGAATTGTTGATATTGGACAGTTTTTGACTGGCAATTTCATGTATTTCCACCTGATATAAATAATGCCTTGATATTACTCAGCCCTTCTTAGCCCTTATTCCAAGCAAGTTATAACTTTCTTGTCTTAGAACCCACTCAGCAAAGAGTAGTTCAAAGTCATCACCAAAACAGTATTGAAAACAGTAAATAAAATAAGTAAATGTTGTGCGTTGATCACAATTGATCAGTCTAACAGAGAAGTGTGTGTTGTATATACCAGTGTTATGTATACAAGACTAAGAACCACTCCCAAGCCCAGCTTTTCCTGACTTCATTTCTGTATACATCACCGTCGTGATTTGGGGCACATCTTCATACTCACTGTATGATTCCCTATATTGTTGGTTTTATTCAAACAGATTCATTTTAATGAAACATTGTATCCCTCTTATAAATGGAAAGCCTGTGTATTTGCCAAAAGTAGAAGGTAAAAGTAAATATATAACTATTGACATTTTAAAACAAGTTTTTCCAGGTTCACATTTTGAATACCAGTCTGAAGATCCTGACTTGCATCTTTAATTTTCTGAGGCCAAATCAATCCAGATCTGATTTAATTTTGAATTCTCCACCACACCTACCACAGTGCCTTAAATACAGCAGAATTACATAGTTACAGATGATTAGAGCTAGAAGAGATGTCAACAGTCATCAGCAAGAACTTGAATCCAGGACTCTGACTCTCGGCCTGGTGCACTTTCAGCTACTCCATGCCATGTCATTTTCCAGCTGTGTGATCTTGCGCTGGCTACTTGGCTTCCCTGTGGTTTAGTTCCTTATCTTTAATATGGGAACAATAGTAATACCTACATAACAGTGCTGTGAGAATTAAATGGAAAAATGTTTACCATGGTGTTTGGTAAATGTTGGTTACTGTTACCAGATGGTGCTGATTCATTGTACTCATACAACTAGCATTGCTAATGAGAGGTCTGATGTCATTCTGATGTTCATCTGATTTTCTTTCCCCTTATAGATAATTTTTGTTTTGCCTTTGGTAACTTTCAGAATTTTCTCTCTATTATGATATTCTAAAATTTTATTACAATGTATCTAGATATGAGATTTTATAAATATTTATCCTAAATTGGTGCTGGTGTTTCCTTCCACCTTCTGCAGCATCATTATAAACATCCTGGATTACAGTCAATGTGTTTTTCATCTTTCAGAGGCCTCCCCCAAATTCTAATATGCTATTCATTAACCTTCATGTTTTTGACTGAAGTTATGCATGTATTTTCAAAATTAACTTTTCTAACATTTCTGGAGATTTGTTACATGAAGGGAGGATGTAATACCAACCATTTTAAAGTGGAAGTATAATCTATTTTCTTTGGCATATCCGTTTTTAAACATTTGAGGGCATGAACCTATTTAAATCCTCAGTACAGAAGTTCAAAGTAATAGAATGTTCCTGGCCCTCTTTGGAGCTCAAATATTAAGACAGACACATTTTAATGCCCTCAGACTCTAGTTAGACTGTCAGACACACAAGCAACACAGCATGTATAATCAAACACAAAATATCAGTGTTCTTTCTTGGGAACATTGTGAAATAGGCAAAGTTTGCCTTCAGCTCCAATTTCTCTTTTTCAGTATACTCATTATCCTTCAAACCCCAATCTGAGGTGTCTAGGTTGCTCCACTGCCACAGATGTCACTGGACTGCACTATGACATTTTATGTAGGGCTTTATTTGTTGGACAGCACTTAAGCTCCAGAGATTTCTTGTCTTTTTTTCAACCACGTTTATCCTGTTCACCAACTCCATGGCCTTGTCTTCCAATAGGCAGCAGTGAACTAATATAAATAATTCATTCAAACTGTTTTGTTCACGCTTCCACTTCCAAGGTACCTCTTATTTGTTGATTTACTTCTTTAAATTCTGGATATTTTGCAATGTTTGAAGCAACTTATAGAAATATTTTTAATAAAAATATAAGGAAAAGACCCACTTAGCTGGAAAACAAATGCAAACTTAATATAGAGATGTAACCAAAGGCAAACTAGTACTCAAACAAACAAAATAGGTTATAAAATACTACATGGATGCTACAGTTAAGTTCTAAATTTGGCTAACAATCTTTTTGTGCTCAACGCCATTCAGAAGATAGCAGAACATTTCTATAGGATTGAAAGAAAAATAAACTGTCAACCTAGAATTCTGTACCAATAAAAAATATTGTTCAAAAGGAAACACATAAAAAAGACTTTCTCAGCCATAAAAAACAGAAGAATTAATGATAAGCAAACATACACTATGAAAAATGATAAAGGAAGGCCTATAAACAGAAAGAAAAATGATAGCAGAGGAAAACTTGAATCTACAGGGAAGAGTAATGAGTGGTGAAAATGGTAAACGTGTGGTTAAATATAAAACTTTTTCTTAATTTTCAGATATCTTTAAGAGACAGTTGGCTGTTTAAAGTAAAAATAACAACAATGTATTGTCATGTTTAGTATATCTGTAGACTCAAAATTTCCTATAGCACAAAGGTAGGAAGGGAGTAGGAAAAAAAAGGTGTTGTAAATTCTTTTATGTGAAATGGTATAATAAGTTAAAAACATACACTATAAACCTTAAGGCAACTACTAAAAACAAAAATATAGAGCAATATCTATTAAGCTAACAAAGAAGATAAACAGATTTGTAAAAAATATACATAATCTATCCAAAAGAAGGCAAAAAAAGAGGAAATGTAGAGTAAAGAACAGATGGAACTCATCCCACACCATACACAAAAATCAACTCAAAGTAGACTAAAGACTTAAACATAAGACTCAAAACTATAAAATTCCTAGAAGAAAAGATAGGGGAAAACTTCATGACATTGGTCTTGGCAATGAATTTATGGTTGTAATATAATACCAAAAGCACATGCAACCAAAGCAAAAATAGACAAGTGATACTACATCACACTAAAGAGCTTCTGTACAGCAAAGGATAAAACCAACAAAATGAAAAGGAAATCTACAGAATGGGAGAAAATATTTGCAAACCATATATCTGATAAGGGGTTAATTTCTAAAATTCCTGCAACTCAAGTTTCATAAATGAAGGAAAAATAAAGTATTTTCCAGACAAGCAAACATGAAGGGAATTTTTCACTACTAGACCCTCCCTGCAGGAAATTCTCCAAAGTGCATTATACATGCAACAGCGCAATAGATACCAACCAGTGTAAAAACATCTAAAACATCTTATGTAACAATAGCTCAAGAGGGAACACAAAACAGTAAGGTATTATCCAATATGTTGAACAGAACAGCATCCCACATATCAATCAACATCCCATTAACACTCAATGTGAATGCTCTGAATGCCCCACTTAAAAGATATAGCCTGGCTGAATGGATGAAAAAACACAACCCATGTATTTACTGTATACAAGAAACACATCTAAACCACAAGGACTCATACAGGCTCAAGGTAATGGGATATAAAAAAATATTCCATGCAAATAGAAACCAAAAAAGAGGAGGTTGGTTATTCTTATATCTGATAAAATAGACTTTAAATTACTAATGGGGAAAAAAAGACAAAGTGGTCATTATATAATGGTACAGAGAGCAGCAATTCAACAAGAAGACATAAAAATTCTAAATATACATGCACCTAACATAGGAGCTCCCAGGTTCATAATGCAAATTCTTCCAGATCTAAGCAAAGAAATAAACAGTAGTATCTTAATGGTAAGGAACTTCAACACCCTACTGACAGAACTGGATGGATCATTGAAGCATAAAATCAATAAATAAATACTGGACTTAAACAGCACTCTAGAACAAATGTACCTAACAGATATTTACAAAACATTCCACCCTAAACTACTGAATATACATTTTTCTCATCAGCACATGGGTCATTCTCCAAGATTAATAATATCTTAGGCCAACAAACAAGTCTCAGCAACTTAAAAAAAAATCAAAATCATACCATGTATCTTCTCAGACCACAGTGAAATAAAACTAGAAATCAATTCCAAGAGGAACACTAAAATATACACAAAGTCATGGAACTTAAACAACCTGTGCTGAATTATCCTTGGGTCAATTATGAAATTAAGATGGAAATCAAAGAATTCCTTGAACTGAATGACAAAGGAGACACAAGCTATCAAAATCTATGGGATGCAGTAAAAGCAGTCATAAAGGGAAAATTCATAGCCTTAAATACCTACGTCAAAAAGACAGATCACAAATTAACAACCTAATGTCACATCTCAAGGAACTATAAAAATAAGAACAAGCTAAACCCAAAGCCAGAGGAAGAAAAGAAATAACAAAGCTCAGAGGAGAACTAAATGAAATGGAAACAAAAAAAAACAAAACAAAAAAACCCACAAAAAACAAACAAACAAATCAACAAAGGAACAATGTCCTATACCTATTTTAAAAATTAAAATTTTGGTTAATAATCTTCTCACCATAAACTCTATGCCCACCTGGTTTACTAATTAATTCTAGAAAACATTTAAGGAACAAATAATATCAATTATTCCACAAACTCTTCTAGGAAATTGAAGAGGAGGGAACACTTCCCAGCTCATTTTGTGAACAACTGGGTAAATAGTTTGAGCCATGTGGAAATGAAGGTGCTTATGAGATATCTATGGAGATGACCAAGAAACCTCAGGAAGTAGAGAGATTGAGTCTTGGAATGTATATTTGAAATCGTGAATAGAAGTGGTGATAGAGGGCAACCTTGTCTGGTTCCAGTTCTAAGCGGGAATGCTTTCAATTTTTCCCATTCAGTATGATGTTGGCTGTGGGTTTGTCGTATATGGCATTTCTCATTTTTAGTTAAGTTCCATCTATGCCTACTTTGTTAAGCTTTCTCATCATAAAACGGTGCTGAATTTTGTCAAATGCTTTTTCTGCATATACTGGGAGGATCATTTGGTCTTTGTTTTGACTTCGATTTACGTGGTGAATTACATTTATAGATTTGCATATGTCAAACCATCCTTGCATCTCTGGGACGAAGCCCACTTGGTCGTGATGGATTATTTTTGTGATAAGTACCTGAATTCGGTTTGCTAGGATATTGTTGAGAATTTTTTCATCTATATTCATCAGGGATATTGTTCTGTAGATTTGTTTTTTTTTTGTTGAGTCCTTTCCTGGTTTTGGTATCAGGGTGATGTTGGCTTCATAAAATGTGTTAGAGAGGATTCCTTACTTCTCAGTGTTGTGGAATAATTTCTGCAAGATAGGCACCAGTCCTTCTTTGTAGGTCTGGTAAAATTCGGTTATGAAACCATCTGGTCTGGGACTTTTTTTTTTTTTAGGAAGGTTTTTTCATTGCTGCTTCAATTTTGGTACTTGATATTGGTCTGTTCAGGAATTCTATTTGTTCCTGATTGAGCCTAGGGAAGCTGTGTGTTTCTAAGAATTTGTCCACTTCCTCCACATTTTAAAGTTTATGTGCATATAGTATTCACAGATGATATTTTGTATTTCTGTGGTATCAGTTGTAATTTCTCCTTTTTCATTCCTGATTGAGCTTACCAGAGCAATCAGATAAGAGAAGGAAATCGAGGGCATCCAAATGGGGTTGGAAGAGGTCGAACTATCACTCTATGCTGACGATATGATCTTATATCTAGAAAACCCCAAAGATTCTGCCATGAGACTACTGGAATTGATAAACAAATTCAGAAAAGTCTCAGGTTACAAAATCAATGTACAGAAATCAGTAGCATTCCTACACACCAATAACAGTCAAACTGAGACCTAAATCAAAGACTCAATACCCTTCCCAATAGCAACAAAGAAAATAAAATACCTAAGAATATATTTAACTAAGGACATGAAAGACCTCTATAGGGAGAATTAGAAAACACTGAAGAAGAAATAGCAGAGGATGTAAACAGGTGGAAAACCATACCATGCTTATGGGTTGGCAGAATCAACATTGTTAAATGTCTATACTACCCAAAGCGATCTACAGATGCAACACAATCCCTATTAAATACCAACATCACTTTTTGCAGATCTAGAAAAAATAATTTTACACCTCATATGGAACCAGAGAAGACCCTGTATAGCAAAAGCAATCTTAAGCAAAAAGAACAAATTGGAAGGCATCAATTTACCAGGCTTCAAGGTATACTACAAGAGTATAGTAACTAAAACAGCATGGTACTCGCACAAAAATAGAGACATAGACCAATGGAACAGAACAGAAAACCCAGATATAAAACCATCCTCATTTAGCCAGATAATCTTTGACAAAGCAGACAAAAACATACACTGGGGAAAAGAATCCTTAGCCAATAAATGGTGCTGGGAAAATTGGATAGCCACATGTATAAGACTGAAACAGGATCCACACCTTTCACCTCTCACAAAAATCAACTCACAGTGGATAACAGACTTAAACCTAAGGCATGAAACCATAAGAATTCTAGAAGAAAATGTTGCATAAACTCTTATAAACATTGGCCTAGGGAAAGGATTTATCAAGAAGACCCCAAAGGCAATCACAGCATCAGCAAAAGTAAATAAATAGCACCTGATCAAATTAAAAAGCTTCTGCACAACCAAGGAAACTATCACAAGAGCAAACAGACACCCTACAGAATGGGAGAAAATATTCACATGCTATACATCCAATAAAGGGCTAATAACTAGAATATATATAGAACTCAAGAAAATCAGCAAGAAAAAAATCAAACAACCCCATTAAAAGGTGGGCAAAGGACATGAATAGAAACTTTTTGAAAGAAGATAGACTAATGGCCAACGAACATGAAAAAATGTTTAACATTTCTAATCATCAGGGAAATGCAAATCAAAATCACAATGAGATATCACTTAACTCTAGTGAGAATGGCCTTTAACAAAAAGTCCCAAAACGATAAATGTTGGTATGGATGCAGAGTGATAGGAACACTCATGCACTCCTGGTGGGACTGCAAACTAGTACAACCTCTGTGGAAACTAATATGGAGATACCTCGAAGAGCCAAAAGTAGAACTACCATTTGACCTAGCAATTGCATTACTGGGCATCTACCCAAAGGAAAAAAAAAGACATTCTATAAAAAACACATCTACACTAGAATGTTTACAGCAGCACAATTCACAATTACAAAGATGTGGAAACAACCCAGTGTCCATCAATACATGAGTGGGTTAATAAAATGTGGTATATGTATACCATGGAGTACTTCTTAGTCACAAAAAACAATGGTGATCTAGAACCTCTTGTGTTATCCTGGATAGAGCCAGAGCCCATTCCACTAAGTGAAGTATCACAAGAATGGAAAAATAAGCACCACATATACTCACCATCAAATTGGTATTAATTGATCAACCCTTATGTGCACATATAATAATAACATTCATTGAGTGTCGGGCAGGAGGGGGAGGAATAAGGAATGGGTATATTCACACCTAATGGGTGCAGTGGGCACTGTGTGGAGGATGGACATTCTTGAAGCTCTGACTCCAGTGGGAAAAAGGCAATATATGTAACCTAAATGTTTGTACCCCCATAATACGCTGAAATAAGAAATAAATAAAACTAAAAAAAAATGTGTCAGTGAAGCCATAGTGTTAGCTCTCTGTCATTATAAATGGTTTTAAACAATAGATACTAAAATAAAATGGCTATGTTGTAAAAAAAAAAAAAAAAAGGAAATCGTAACCATAGAAAACATAAGAAAGATGAGGCATCAGGCAAGAGTAAACTGAGAGGAGAACCAAGTATGGAATCCATGATATAACATTCAAAGAACATGTAAAAGGAGATTGTACAGGCAAATGAGAAGAGCCAGAGAAGCAGGAGAAAAACCAGTATAAATGTGATGTAATAAAAATCAGGAAACAGACTTATAATTAAGGAGTGGTCCACTGTCAGTGCTGCAAAGAGGTTGAAGGACAGAAGATGGTCCATGGCATTTGGTATTATAACAGGTTGAAATTTTCACACTATAATTCAGATATACAAAAGAACCCTTTGCTATCTAATATTGATTTGCTATTGCCCTTGACTCACCGTTTCTAATGATACCAGAAAAAAAGTAGTTTAATTAATTGAAAGCATTTCCTTTTCATTTATAAGAGTTTCTTGCATATTTTCTCAGACCTTCAGCCTTCCTCCCCACCCTCTTTTCCTCCTCCTGGGTGTCAGGGGGCATGCAGAGTCAGTAGGAGTCTTGTGTTCCCCAGCCTGTTGGCAGCCTATTCTGTCCTCTCCTGGGTGACCCTTGTCCTGGTCAGTGTCACTGGTGTAGCTGGGCCAGCCTAGTCTTTTTAGGCATTATGTTATTAAATACTGAGAACTGTAGATCTTGCCATTTTTTCTGGTCCTAATGTTCCCATACTTTGTGGTGTCCTGAATCCAGTTCCAGGCCACTTCTGTTCCACTAATCTCCTCAGTCCTCTTTTTAAACGCTTCTCTACTGCCCCCACCGTGCATCAGAAAATGCTAAACCCACATCGTCTCTGAGAAGCCTTCACTTCTGGGGAAGGAAGTTACAGCCCTTATGCTTCTCTAGTTCCCCGAGATTTATTTGAATGATTCTGCTGCATTGTTCCTCCCATAATATTTGACTGCTAAGCTCAGAGTGGCAAAGACATTTGTGTCTAATATCTTGCCTTTCTTTTCTTTTTCTTCATTCCTCGTCTCAGCCCTAGAAGAGCTTTCTCTCCATCTTTCTGTCAGGGCCTTACTTTACATCTCCCGTCTTCTCCATACTATTACTTATTATGATAGATCTTGAAGTTCTTGCTATGTCAAGGGAATTCTTGGAATGCATAAAAATGTTTCACTTTCTTTATATGGTATGCCTTCTGAAACTATTGTCTTCATATGGATTTAAATAAATCTGGCTTGAAATCTAAAACTGAGCAGTGATTCTTTCTCACTGGGTTCTCTCTGCCTCCATGAAATAACAAATGGGTGAGTGAAGAAGCTGTGGAAAAAATGGGAATTAAGGATTATCAGAAATGAAAATATGCTGGCCTCATATTTCAAAATTATCCCCATTATATCAGTTAAGAGAGTATTACTTACTTTGGTAGGAAAAAATTCAGAAACCAGATAAGAGCTTATTGCACAGGGACTGAAAAGTAGTGAGCTATATGATTGTCCCTTCCAGAATCTTGATGTGAAAAGAAAGGCAAAATGGGGCCATAATGAGAAGGGGGTATCGGATTGAGAAATTTTTTTGTTAGAATTTTTTTTAGGATGGAAGAGATTGGAGTCTTATAAGTGCTGATAGAGATACGAGGTTGAAGACAGGAAAAAGTGTGTGAATGAGAGACAAAATTTCCAGAAAAGGTGAGAAGAAATGGTTGTGGATTAAAGGAGAAAGGATTAGCCTTGGATGGGAGAGATCTTTCCAAAATTCAAGGCTCAGTCAACACCTTCTAGGGATGAAAATCCACTGGATAGTTAAATACTTTTATTAGAACAGGGTTTCTCAAATACAGATACAAGAATCACAGTGGATATTTATTAAAAATTGCATTTCCAATGCAAATCAAAACTGCAATGAGATATCACTTATCTCCAGTGAGACTGGCCTTTATCAAAAAGTCCCAAAATGATAAATGTTGGCGTGGATGCGGAGAGATAGGAACACTCATACACTGTTGGTGGGACTGCAAACTGGTGCAACCTCTGTGGAAAGCAATATGGAGATACCTTAAAGAGATACAATTAGAAGTACCATTCGATCCAGCAATGACATTACTGGGCATCTACCCCAAAGAACAAAAGTCGCACTATGAAAAAGACACCTGCACCCGAATGTTTATAGCAGCACAATTCGCAATTGCAAAGATGTGGAAACAACCCAAGTGTCCATCAATACATGAGTGGATTAATAAAATGTGGTGTATGTATACCATGGAGTACTATTCAGCTTTAAGAAACAATGGTGATATAGCACCTCTTGTATACTCCTGGATAGAGCTGGAACGCATTTTACTAAGTGAAGTATTCCAAGAATGGAAAAACAAGCACCACATGTACTCACCATCAAATTGGTATTAACTGATCAACACGTAAGTGTACACGTAAGAATAACATCTATTGGATGTTGGGCAGGGGGGAGGGAGGAGGGGGAGGAGGGGCCGGGTATATGCAAACACAAAGAGTGCAATGCGCACCATCCGAGAGATGGACATGCTTGAAACTTGGACTCGGGGGGCAGGGGGGGTAAGGGCAACATACGTAACCTAAACATCTGTACCCCCACAATATGCTGAAATAAAAAAAAATTGCATTTCCAGACCCCACCTAAAGGAGTCTAATTCAGTAGGTCTGGGATAGTGCCCAGGACTGTGTATTTTCAATGAGTACCCCTCATAATGAGGCAAGCTTGGGAGATACTGCCAGGATATTGCTAAATGGTCCATAGGCTATATGCAAGCGTGTAACATTAAGGGTTAATTCAAAAATGACTAGAGTAATTAAACAAGAGGAACCCCAACAAATAAGGGGAAGTAGGGCCTTGTAAGATTGCTACAGGGCAAAATGAATTTGTTCAGTTTTCTGCCTGGAAACATGAAGTTATTTTCACAGCAATGCAGAAAGTGTCCACAAAACTTGGTGAGACAATGACAGAACTCCAACTGAAAAGCAACTCCTTGAGTCTGCTGCTTTTTAAGTGGGCTTCATGTGAATATTCCTAAATTTCTAAGTACCAAATACGACCTCAAGCCAAAGTAATAACGTTCATTTTTGTCATGCATTCAAAGTTCTATATTTATTAATAATAACACGTCTTGTTGGATTTTTAGCATGATAGCATTCAATATCCCAGTAATTGAATGAATTATAATTATATGCAAGTTGGATTAAAAAAAGGTAATCATAGCATTCTTAATTAAAAATTATAATTTTAAAAATTCTTTTACACAGACTGAAACTTTCATTTGAGAAAGTTAGTTAAAATTCTTCACAATACAATTCAATTTAGGAGTGATTCACCATGGCCCCCTTGCCCCACAAAATCAGTGTCATCTCTTTATTCTTTGTCTTTTCAAGACTGAAACATTGCCTTTTCAATTACTATACTGAATCAATTTGTTTTACTGCTCCACAATGCTCCCAAAAGTCCCTGTCAGTGAAAAACTAAGAACAATAAAATGCTCTCTCCCAATAACATTGTCCTTCACTAAATAGCCCAGACATTTGTTTCTATTCAATTTGTCATACTCTTGTCAAACAAAACTTACAGATTAGTCCCTTTCTAGAGGAGCCATATTCTTCGACAGCAGCAAAGCTTAAAAAGCCACTGAACACATTTTTTTCCAGAAGTGAAATTTTCACTATCATTGTGACTAAAATAAAATCTATTTCAAAAAGCATTACAAATGTCCCTCTTCTCTCTGCTGGGAAGAGTGGCTATTATAAAACTGTAGCAGAAACTACTTGGTAATGGCTTGGATTAATTTAAATATTTTATTTTTCTTCTCAAGATCGTTAGAGTTGATTAAGCAAGGGATGAAAAGATCTTGAAGCCTTTGGCCAAAAATAAAAGAGATTCTCTAAAATAAAGTGAAAAACAAAAAGTTACCTGAGGCACATATGTAAATTTTCATAGAATCATTATACTTGAGAATTGGAGGGCATCTTCAAGTTTAACTGGCTGAAACTCTTAATTTTACATAAAGGAAAATTGAAGCACCTTATTATGTAAGATGATTGACCTCAGTTATTACCTCCCCTGGTAATTTTAATGGTCACTTTGGTTGGTATTAGCATCTTTCCAAAATCTGCAATTAGCAGAGCAAAAGAGGCCCTTCTGGGGATTCGATAAGGGAAGCAGATAAAACATTTCTGTGGAAGCCCATGATTTGAACCTGCATTTCCTCAAGAAGTTTTTGTGCATCTGTACAGTTTTCCTTCATTTATAAGCAATTTTGAGTTGTATTTCATATTTTTCCTACATTATTCACCCAGACCAGAAAAGGTAATGGTAATGGTTACATGTGGTGAACTGCAATGAATTTTTTCAATGTGTTAGTCTTCATTTGACTATCACAACATTGGAATAGGAGGTGGCAAATTTTCCAGTCTCATAAATTCAGAAAATGTTTTTGCAGTTGAGAACCAATATTACCAAAAATGTACAGCAGGATTTGAATTCACTTATGAGAAAACCAGACTATGAAATATATTATGAAGGGAAGGAAAGTTTACTAATATCATGAACATGCTATGTATCTCCCTAAATCAACCATTTACTTCCTTTTCACTAGAATATTAGGCAAATAAATGAGGTAGTTTCATGTTCAAATTTATAGACAATATGAAGGATGTCTACTGTAGATGGAAAGTCCTGGCAAGTGTCCTCTCTGTTTCACTGGAATGCCCATCAGCCAGAGGAATCTGATAGTAGCAACCAATTCAAATCATGCCTACTCCAGAGATCAGAAGAATCAAGAAAAAAGTTCCCTTGTTCCTCAAGATTATCAACTACTGCCTGAATCAAAGACTTGCCCGTTTTCCTTTACCTATTTTCAATCTCTTTTCTGCTACTTCTCTTAACCTAGATCATGAAGAGGGGGTAGGGACCTCCACTGGTCTCTAGTGCAGAATGACCAGCCATTTTCCCCCCACACTGTGATGGAACTTTTGGAGGTAGCGATAACAATCCTGTCCCTAGAGGGACTTTATAGTGCCCTGAGCTACTGATGAGTGCTAGGGCTCAGCAAAATCTCAGGTCATGTATAGGTGTCTTTCTGGAAAATAAAAAAGGTTTGCTGGCAATTGTTTAGTAGAATGCCCTCTCTAAACAGTGATGAGGACAGCTGACTTGGCTTCTCTGCAAAGGTAACATGATGGTTTCTAGTGAATGGTAAGTATGGTCTCTCTGTAGGCCTTGGCTCAGATTTCTGGAAGCTTCTTGTTGTTTGCCAGGCTGTCCTTGCTGAATTCTCTCTTTCACCTGAGGCCTCCTCACACCAGGTTATTCCACTCAACATAGGTTATACCTCATTTTCTATAAGGCCTTACAACATCTTTCTTCTTCCCATTACCCAGAAGAGATGAAAGATGGAGAGTGGGGTGGGCAAGGTCGTTTGCCTCTCTTTTTGTTCTCTTCTCAGTGTAAAGCTCTTGACTGTCAAAAATTTCCTTGATTAAATGTAAATTTTATTAAAATTACTATCACCCACATCAGGCAACAGAACAAACAGAATGCAAAAAGTTCCTTTCTACCCCTTCCTGTCACTATCACCCGAGGGGTGACTATCCTGGCTTCTAACCCTATGTGTTAGTTTTGCCTGCTTTTGAACTATAGATAAATGAAATTACCTCAACGCTTTTGAGTTTATATGCATAGATATTTTTATAGTATCCACAGATGATATATTGTATTTCTGTGGTATCAGTTGTAATATCACCTTTTTTATTTCTGATTGAGCTTATTTGGGTCCTTTCCTGTATATTTCTAGTTAATCTTATAAGATTTCTATCAATTTTGCTTATGTTTTCAAAGAACAAACTTTTTGTTTCATTAATCTTCTATATTATTTTTTATTTTCAATTTCATTTAGTTCTGCTCTGACCTTAGTTATTTTTTTTCTTCTGTTGGCTTTGGGTTTGGTTTGCTCTTTCTTTTCCAATTCCTTGAGACAATTCATTAGACTGTTGATTTGTGATCTTTGTCTTTTTAATGTAGTCATTTAAGGCTATGAATTTTCCCCTTAGGACCGCTTTTGCTAAATCCCACAGATTTTGATAACTTGTGTCCCTTTGTCATTTAGTTCAAGGAACATTTTGATTGCCACCTCAATTTCCTCCTTGACTCAATAGTCAAGCAGTAAGTTATTTAATTTCCATGACTTTGTGTAGAATTGAGTGTTTCTGATGGCATTGATTTCTAATTTTATTCTACTATGGTCTGAGAAGATACATGGTGTAATTTCTATATTTTTGAATTTGTGGAGACATGTGTTGTGGCCTAAGATGTGATCAATCTTAGAGAATGCTCCACGTGCTGAAGAGAAGAATGTAGATTCAGTAGTTTGGGATAGAATGTTCTGTAAATGTCTGTTAGGCCCATTTGTTCTGGAGTCCCGTTTAAGTCCAGTGTTTCTTTATTTATTTTCTGCTTGGAGGATCTGTCCAGTTCTGTCAATGGGGTGTTGAAGTTCCAAGCAATTACAATGTTGCTGTTTATAACTTTGTTTAGATTTAGTAGGGTTTGGTTTATGAATATGAACACAGCTGTGTTAGGTGCATAAATATTTAGGATTGTTATGCCTTCTTGATGAATTGCTCCCTTTACCATTATATAATGACCATCTTTGTCTTTCTTTACTATTGTTGATTCGAAGCCTACGTTATCTGATATGAGAATGGCTACACCTGTTTTCTTTCGATTTCCATTTGCATGGAATATTTTTTTCTATCCCTTCACCTTGAGTCCAAATGGGTCCTTGTGAACTAGATGTATTTCCTGGAGACAGTAGATACTTGGCTTATTTTTTTTTTTTTTTTATCCATTCTGCCAGCCTATGTCTCTGGAGTGGGCAACTCAAGCCGTTCATGTTTATTGAAAGAATTGATAAGTGGGATGCATTTCTGTTCATCCTGTTGTGTAGAACCTTATTGTTTTGTTGTACCTTTTGAACCATTATTTCGTATAGGCTCTGAGACTTAGCTTTTGGGTGATTTTAGACTGGCAGGTTTCTACTGTGTTGATCAATGTATAATGCCAATCTGAATACTTCCTGCAGGGCAGGTCTAGTCTTGACAAATTTCCTCAGTGTTTACTTGTCTGAAAGTTTTTATTTCTCCCTCATATAAGAAACTCAGTTTTGCAGGATAAAAATTTCTAGGCTGGTCATTATTCTATTTCAGAAGACTAAAGATGCAGCCCCAATCATTTCTGGCTTATAAGGTCTCAGTTGAGAAATCTCCAGTTAGCCTGACAGGTTTTCCTTTGTAAGTTACCTGATGTTTTCACCTTATAGCCCACAGGAGTTCCTCCTTCATATTAATTTTGGCTAATCTGATGACTATGTGTCGTGGTGATTGCCTCTTTGTGATGAATCTCCCAGGTGTTCGTTGAGTTCTTGTACCTGTATATTTAAATTTCTAGCAAAATCAGGGAAGTTTTCCTCGATTATTCCCTCAAACAGGTTTCCCAACCCTTGTGTGTTTTCTTCTTCACCCTCAGCGATGCCTATGATCTGTATTTTGGGCCTTTTTACATAATCCCATATCTCTTGTAAGCTTTGGTCCTTCCTCTTAATTCTCTGTTCTTTATCTCTGACTGACTTGTTTAACTTGAAGGTGTTGTCTTCAAGATCTAAGATTCTTTCTTCCGCCAAGTCTAGTCTATTCTTAAGACTTTCCACTGTGTTTTGTATTTCTTTGAATGAATTTTTCACTTCTAGAATTTCTATTTGATTTTTAAAAAATTATTTTGGTTTCTTTAGTGAACTTTTCACTCATTTCCTGAATTTTTCTGTGGTTTCTTTGTGTTGGTTTTAAATTTTCTCTTGTATTTCATTGAGCTTACTTATAATC
The DNA here is from genome assembly GCA_004363605.1 of Indri indri. Taxonomy (NCBI): domain Eukaryota; kingdom Metazoa; phylum Chordata; class Mammalia; order Primates; family Indriidae; genus Indri; species Indri indri. The sequence continues at coordinate 90,051 of RJWJ010001662.1, forward strand.
CATATTTGGAATTCTTTATCTGTCATTTCAATACTCTGATTCCTGGTTGGTATCCATTGCTACAGAGCTGGTGTTCCCTTTTGGGGGTGACATTTTGGTCTGATTCTTCATACTTCCAGAGTTCTTTCATTGATTTCTTCTCATCTGGAGCAGCTGTTGCTTCTTATTTTTGAATTTTCTTTTGTTTAGATAGGGCTTTTGCCCCTCCCCTCACTTACATGGGTCTGTTCATAGCACACGTTGGGTAAGAACCTTTGGCTTTGCTTGTTGGTTTGATAGCAATCTAGGTTCTGGGTGGATGCCTTTGCTATGGATATTCCTGGTGTGGTGATTTGCTCAGTCATTAGTTGTTTGTAGGCTGTAGGGATGGTGAGCCATGTGAGTGGCCAGAATCCTTGTCTCTCTTTGGTGAGAGAGGATGGGGGTCTTTGAAATCCTTTCTCTTTCCCCAGTCCTGTGGTCTTCTTAACAGTGTGAATGTAATGGCACACCCAGTTTAATCTCTGAGATAGTAGGTGGTGTTTGTGAGTAAGAATCAACCACCCCCTGTATTGCTGAGTCAGTAAATGCTGTAAAGGGTGTGCAGATTGACCTCCCTGTCAGTAGGTGGTGCTTGCCAAAAGGAACAAGCAGAGATGTGGCTTTTGGGTCCTGTGGACAAATTCCTGGAAACACACAACCTCCCCAGGCTCAAACAGGAAGAAATAGAACTCCTAACCAGAATAATTATGAGCAATGAAATTGAAGCAGCAATAAAAAATCTTCCAACCAAAAAAAGTCCCAGATCAGATGGTTTCACAGCCAAATTTTATCACATCTACAAAGAAGAATTGATATCCATACTTTAGAAATTTTTTCATAACATCAAGAAGGAAGGAATCCTCCCTGACTCATTCTATTAAGGCAGTATCACCTTGATACCAAAGCCAGGAAAGGACAAAACAAAAAAAGAAAACCATAGATTAATATCCCTTATGAATATAGATGAAAAAATCTTCAATAAAATTCTAGGAAACCGAATTCAGTAGCACATCAAAAAAATAATCCACTACAATCAAGAGGGCCAGGGATGCAAGGGTGGTTCAACACACATAAATCCATAAATGTGATTCACCACATAAACAGAAGCAAAAACAAAGATCATATGATCATCTCAGTAGATAGAGAAAAAGCATTCACCAAAATTCAGCACCCTTTTGTGATAAAAACTCTTAACAAAATAGGCATAGATATAACATATCTCAAAATTACATAAGCCATCTATTACAAACCCACAGCCAGCATCATAATAAATGGGGAAAAGTGGAAAGCATTCCCACTCAGAACTGGAACAAGACAAAGATGCCCACTGTCACCACTTCTATTCTACATAGTGCAAGAAGTCCTAGCCAGAGACATCAGCCAAGAGAAGGAAATTAAGAGTATCCAAATGGGGAAACAGGAGGTTAATCTGTAGCTCTTTGCTGATGATATGATCGTATATCTAGAAAAACCCAAAAGATTCCACCAAAAGACTCCTGGACTTGATAAATAAATTCAGCAATGTCTCAGGTTACAAAATCAATGTAGACAAATTAGTAGTATTCCTATACATCACCAACGGTTAAGTGGAGAATCAAATCAAAGACTCAACACCTTTCACAGTAGCTACAAAGAAAATAAAATACCTAGGAACATATATAACCAAAGAGCTGAAAGATCTCTATAAAGAGAAATATTAATCACTGAGGAAGGAAATAGCAGAGGATGTAAACAGATGGAAAACCAAACCATGCTCATGGATCAGCAAAATCAACATTGTTAACATGTCCATACTACCCAAAGTGATTTATAGATTCAGTGCAATCCCTATCAAATTACCAACATTGCTCTCATGCACACAGATAGAAGTCAAACTCAATGGAAATCATGCAGGTGGGAGCGGGGAGGAGGCCATGTGTAAAATCATACCTAAGGTGTACAATGTGCACTATCTGGGCGATGGGCACAATTACACGTTTGACTCCAGCAGTACAAAAGCAATCCATGTAACCAAATTGTAGTGTAATCCATGTAACCAATTTGTAGCCCCATAATATTATGAAATACATGAAAATGTAATTTTATAATACGTATTTTTAGTTTGTCTTACTCAATATTCTCTTTGTGAGATTCATCCCTGTCATCATATATAGTCATAGTTCTAGAAACTACCTTTGAAGTTTAAGAAAAGTTCATTAACTGTCCTTTCTATTTACATTGTTTATACCCATCTGAAATCTTCTGTAGCAATGTGAATACTTGTGGTAAAGAGAGGAAGGATTGAAAACCGCAAAGAAAAAAAAAAAGAACAAAAATTAATATTTCAAGATTTTATTGTCTAAAGGTACAATTTTTAAAATATCAGTTTCATTTATTTGGGAATAGGCACATAATAACATAGATAAATTTCAGGAGCATTAAACTAAGTGAAGAAGACATACATAAAAGACTATATGCTATACAATTCCATTTATTTAAAATTCTGGAAGAGGCAAGACTATAGTGATAGAAAACAGATCATTATTTGCCAAGGACCAAAAGTGGTGGTGGGGTGGGGAGCTTTACTGCAAATCGGGTGTGATGGAAATCTTGAAGTGATAAAAACGTTTTATTTCTTGATTGTAGCGGTAAATATAATTTTCAAAATACCATGAATAATAGTATAAAAATTATAAATTCCCTAGAAATAAATTTTAAAAAGGAATAAGACATTTATGACATAAGAATAATAAAATCTTTCTGAAAGTTCTTCTAAAAATCAATAAGAAAAAGACAACCAATGTCTGTAAAAACAGCAAAAGAAATGTACAGATATTTCACAGAAGTGAATGCTCTTCTTTAAACATAAAAGGTCCTAAAATATTTTTAAAAGTTCAATATTATTAATAATCTGGGACATGAAATTTTAAAACATTATGAGAAATCATTTTACACCCATAAGGAATGAAAAAAATTTTAAATCAGGCTATACCACAGTTGGCAAGCTGTTCAGTAATGGGAATTCTTATTCACTGCTGGTGAAAGTGTAAATTATTTCTGCCACTTTAGAAAACAGTTTAGCTTTCCCTATAAACTTCAACATGTACAACTACTATAACCCAGCAGTTTCATTAGGTATATAGACTCTAGAGAAATTGTTGCACCCTGGGTAAATTCTTGCACATGTTAGCCAGGAGCACATATTAATACAATGTTTACAAAAGCTTTGTTCATTATAGAAAAAACTAGAAACAGCCCAAATATCCATCAACATTAGAAGGGATAAGCAAATTGTGGCAAAGTCTTATATTGGAATACTATGGCACAGTAAAAAATGAATTACCTGTAACTATACAGCAACATGAATGAATTTTGCAAGAACATAATTTGGAGTGAAATAATAAAGTCATAAGACAAATGTATCATTTTACTGTATTTATATAGAATGCAAAACCTGGCAAAACTAAGTTATGTACTACTCAGGGATATATAGATAGGTATAAAAGCTCCAAAGAAAGCAAGGAAATTATCAATATATAATTCAGGATATTTAATGGTTGCTGCTCAAGGAGAGCAAAGAGTTGCCATCAGTACATGGCCTATAAAAGGCTCTAAAGAACAGTGATGTTCTATCTCTTGGACTTGGTGGTATGTACGTAGGTATTCATTTGTTGTCCATTAATATGTGTGTATTAATCTGCATTCTTTTTATGTACACTGTCTATATTTTTAATTTAAAAATGTCAGATTCCAAGGAACCAAAACAAAATATTTCAATTCATTAGCTTAGGGTGGCACCAAGAAATCTGAATTTTTGTCAAGTGCCTACAGTGATTTTGATAAAGGTAGTCTGAGGACCACATTTTCAATATCCATTATTTCCATAGTTTCAACTCTTTAGTATTGTAACTTGGCATTTCAAAAAGAGCTACAACGTGATTAAAGTAGGCAGTTTATAATAAATAAACACACAACCCTTCCAATTCCAGAAACTACAATTTTACTATACAAGAAATCTAAACATTTACAAAAGAAAATGAAAAAAAGTTTCATTTTTAGACCATATTTGGAAAGTCACACAGAAGTCTGATAAGCAAATATCATGCAACATTTCCGTACCATACCAGTACCATACAGAGAAAGAAACACAGCCAACCATTTTACCGTAGGTTGAGGTATTTAGTACCTGAAAGCCAACCTAGTGCTCTCTCTATTTATTATTTGCCTATAAAAATATAAAATCTTGGCATCTTTACAAAACATGAAATTATTTTCAATGAAATTTATAAGAATAAAATTTTGTTAAAGGAAATAAAATATAAGAAAAATGACAAAGGTCAACTGTCAGTCAATATTAATGTTAAATTTTCCTAAGATGCATTAAATTATAACAGTCAGTACAAGCAATAGTATTTAATTATTTTAACCATCTTATTTTAACCAAGCAACTTTGCTATGGCATAATTTTATTCTACACATATACAGATTGTGTTATTATCTACACACATCAAGGAACTCCTCCAGTCACAGTGTCTCAATAGCAGTGACTGTTTTTCAGGCAGAAAGTTTTCCTTTGGCTTCTTGCTGACAGCAAGGGGCATAGGTGGCCGTTTATTTCCATGTTCAATTCATTCAGGGAAATCTGAACTCCAAGTTCATTGTTTTTCTCATGGAATGATGACCAGTATTAAAGATTTGGACTGATAAATAGTGTCTCTGGTTGAACATATCAAACATTAGCTACACTTTTGATTTCTGTGCTTCTACAAGACTGTATGACCCTTTCATGTTGGCTTTTCTTGCAAAGTAGATGATCATTCCAATGGCAGGTATTATTAAGGAGGATACACAATAAAGCACGAGAAGTTCAGGAGAAAAATAGTCCCTGTTATTTTCTCTTCCTGGAAAAATAACAAAATGGATGCAATTAATGTCTAGTACAAAAAGAAATCATTTAATAATAATAGTTACACATTTTATTGTAACAGTACAACTAGTTCTGCAACGAGAAGTGAATTAAAACAGTGATAAGGACCATCAGGACCCAAAGTGCGTATTTCTCTGAATTATCCATATAATTAGTTGATGATTGCTATGGACATGATGGATCTAAAGATGACAGTCAAAAAAATAAATAACTAAAGATGACAGCCATTAACTTCCACAAACTTGGATTCAAATAGGTTCAGGTTCAGTTGTAGAATGGAAGTGAGGGTGCAACTTTTTAGGGCTTGTTTAGTAAGAACGGGAATTGGAGAAGGGTGTTTGTGTTGGAAAACAGAAGTATCTACTAAAGAACTAGTACTCTGATCACTGTGAAATGTGAAATGTCTAACCAGTTCTCCAAGAAAATCCTTATAGCAGAGTTTGACCATTAAAGTCAAATACCATAAACAAGGTAGAAAGAGAAAAGGTTCTTACCAATGGCTTTTTCAGAGACATACAGAAAATTTTATGTTTTGTGTGTCAAATATGGGGCATCTTAATATGTTATTCCTCTTTGGCACTTATATCATCTTTCAAAAAACTGAAGTTCTTAGATACTGTTATGTTTCAGCTTCAATTTTATTTACTCATAGAAGCATTCTCTGATGCACATCTCCCCCAGTCTAAATTAAGAACCCCAACATACTCTCAAAACCCACAGCACTTTCCCTTCATAGCCCTTATCACAGCATCACAGCTTGTAATTAAAGATTTGTCATACAACTGTCTATTAAATTTGGTTTCCTCCTCTAGACTGTAAAATATATAAAGACATGTATGTCCGTTTTCTTTGTGTTCCATCACTGAATAGCCAGCACCTGACTCGCTGCTTGGTGTAACTGGCACCCCAAAAATATTTGGGGAACTAATACAATTTTTTCTTTCTACATCCTGTCATTTTGCCATTTAGTTGTAAATGAAGTACAGAAGGTAATATAAAACTTTAAAATTAATGTTCTTTTTAATCTACTAAAAATCATACGACAGCTGCAATATCATTTCACATCTTAACCTTATAAAAACATCTGAAAAAGATACTATGTCATGTACTGAAGACTCGTTTCTCTTTATACTTTGTTTGCATGGCACTGTATGACCTCACAAAGTTTCACTAAGGGGCATATATGTTGCCTCAATCCCGGCAGAAATAAGTGATCTGACTTTGGTGATCACTATGTTCCTTATAAGGCTTTCTAATTACTGGAGGTCAACCAGGTAAAAAAGAATCACTAGCGCCAGAGGATGTGAAGTCATTTTTTTCTAAATTATTCAAGAAAAACACTTCACCCTAAGCATAACGGTAATTGACTCATTTTCTACCTTCCCTTGCAAGAATTGAGCTAGTGCTAGTCAAAGTATGAGGGTATATTTGAATGGGATATCCACCATCATAATTATTGTTAGGCATCAATATTGATGACCTGCTAAATAGTGGTACTTCTATTCCTATTGTTTTCTTTTCAACTTCATAAATATCTTTTGCCTTTCAGCTTTCTCTCAGGCATCTGCAGAAAAACAGAAATTTGCTGCTAAGTCAGTTGCCAGGACAACTACAATTTTCTATTAGTTATATAAACACTGAATATCTTAAAGACTTCTGACCATTTCCATCAATGGAATACAATCAAGCCACAACAAAAGGAAACAAATAGAAAACCCAGCCAAACACGAAGGAAAGTTAGTTGAAAATACCCAGAAAATTGTCAAACTTTTTTTGTCTCCATTCATATCTAGCTATTTTAAACTATATTCAGGTTGGGGGCATGAATTTCCAACTGAGTACCTAATATTCTTTGATGTTCATTTAAATAATGAGTGAAAAGTGGCAAATATGTAAGTGGATAATTTAATAAAGTAATTAGAAAAGACAGCAATGTGGAAGAGACGAAGTTAAAAAGTGGAGAAGCAGCTTTGATGTGACTTTAAAAGAGAACAACTAACTACAAACAGAAAGAACTACAGAAATGTCAGGAGACCAATTTCCTGGCGCTGGGCTTAATAAAAGGTTCTCTGGAGGCACCAAGAATCAGAGAAAATACGAATGAATGTATTTCAACCTACTTATAACTGAGATCTCAATCCATCCAGAATCATCCCCAACCTCATTGGAAGCACTGAGTACCTGTACTCCATGTCATTTTGAGTGACATGATACAAGGTAAATGTTCCATTCTTTGAAGACATAGTAACTCCATTGGCCGGATCAACTCTTTTCAGAATAATCACTGCAAGTGGATGACTAAAAATTTTACATGTAATCATGATATTTTCCCTTTCTTTAACATTTCTAGATGGATGTATTCATACTGTCATGTTTCAAGGAGGTATTTATCGTGAAGACAGAAAACATGGTAAAGCTTACAATGTTGAGAAATTTGGCCAGATAATAAAATTTTTACTTGTTTCCTGACTTAGATTCAAACTTTCTCTACATTGACAAGTGGCTGCTAACTCTGTTAGCCAAGTGCCAGACCTCATAAAAGTTGGCATTCATTTACACTTGGCCTTTGTTTACAGTCCTGTTTGCATGCCACTGCCAAGTATGGCTTCCAATACACAACAGTCACTCATTAGCATGCAAGGAGTGTGAAACTGATTAGCCAAGGCTAATGCATTCTGCTCATACCAGTAAGATCAACACATCCTACTCACTGAGCATTAGCAAGAGGAGTTGAGAGTTCAGGGGCCTTCTGAAGTTTCTCCATGAGGACATTGCCCCTCCCTTTCTCTCTCCATCAGAATAGGGTAGGATGGCAAGGGACTTGGAATTTTAAGGAGGCCTTTCTGTAGTATAGAGATCTTTTTAATGTTGTTTAGGATCAAGTTTGCTACACTAAATTATTATCCTGAAAGGAGTCAATCTAGAAAATATGCAGTTACTCCCTGTTCAGAAAATAGCATTCTTTTCTGGTAGGAAGGAAGAGGATCCTTCTTTTTCTATATGCCAGTCCTACATTTTTAGTTTCCTTATAACCCCCAGGGAAAGGTTTGGAAAACATGGTTAAACACTTAGCAAATGCAAGACCTCAGAGACCAATGATGAATTGTAAACTTTGAAAAAGGCAAATGGGAATTCCACACTCACCAATGATTAATGTCAACTTCCTTGCTTAACTCTATAGGATACAGCAGCTGTGCTTGATTATTTCAAGAAACATTAAGAAATAACCAAATCAACATAGAATTCAGCTCCATTTTGCCAACTTACTCACCTAATACTAGAAAGTCTTTACAATCCATGGAACCTCTGAACTATTATAAAGAAAACCCTAAAAACAAAAAACTAACCTTTAACATCAAGTGTTAAACTTTTTAATTTTGAGCCAATTTCATTTTTGGATTCACATTCATAAACCCCTGCATCCTCCAACTGGGCCTTACGGATGGTATATGCGCCATCTATAGATTTTAGCACTGTGTCTCCTGTCTCTGCTTTTTTCTTCAGGATTATCCATGTTTCTGGAACATTTCCACATGTACAGGAGATAATGACAGTGTCTCCTTCTTTAACACTCTCAGAAGGAAAAGCTGTAAGTTTTATGTCTTCCGGAGCAACTGTAAAGAGAATTTAAAAGGTACCCCTGATTAAGTGAAATAGAAATCAATTCCATATTAATTTATAACACCAACACTAGCTGCCAGGGAGGTATTCGTGCTTATTGTTTGCATCAAATGTTAAGAAGGGCAAGTAAAGAAGTCAAGAATTTACTGGATTATTGGAAATTATCATGTTATAAACAAGAGAAGACATGTCATGCTTCTCTCGTGCCCCTTAATATAATTCTTTAACCAGCCTAGCATAAAAAAAAAACAGGTGTTTAATAAATAGCTATAGAATTCAAATGTGAAAAAGAAAATTAATCTTTTGTCACAATGTTTTACAAAATTTTCTTGCAAGTACAAAGGCCTTTACAGGCTTCTGGGTTTTGACTTGGATCCTCCCAGATTGAGAAATTAAGCTGTACAGAGATGGCTTTTTCAATATCCTTAACAACGCCACTACCATTTATCAAGTTCTAGGTACTACGTGACATATAACATCTTTATTAACACAACAACCCATGGGGGAGGTACCACATCACCATTTTTTAAGCAAGATTCCTACTAAGGTCATCTATTTTGTGACCTGATTTGAAATTCTTTCCCCATCCAAGGCTGTGACAGCCATCCTAAAAATCGTGTTTTTTTTTTTTTTTGGAAAGTTGTGCATTGCCCTTCCAAAATTATTCCTTTAAAATACAAATCTTATTGAGATGAGGTTATTAATATCAATATCTTAATAGAAACAATACCACGGAGTAAGAGAGGAAATGACAGCCCTAGTGAAGAAAAGAACCCTGATGCCCAAAAAGGAAAGCAGAGGGGCAAATCCAGGTTGATCACTTCATAATTGACTTCAACCTGCCAACTAGGAATTGTTTTGTTTTCAGTTTTGAGTCTCCACCCTGGAGAGAGGGGGCCTAGATCACCAGGCTGATGAGTCAGAGGACACAGTCGCTGCTACTCTAAGTCCTAGAATTTGCAAAAGGTTTAAGTGCTGTCTTAGGCTTCTAAGTAAATACTAGTAGGCATCTTTTAAAGGCAAATATTGTGGCTTTAATCCTAAGTAATTCCCAAATACATATATACCTCTTCCTATTTTTATTTCAACACCATGGTCATTGCCTGATAAATGTAACTGGAACTTCTGGCATAGTACCCAGAGCTAACATTTCACTTGAATTTAGAGGACTTTCAAGATAAATAACTTGTAATTTCAGGAGCTTTCCATGCATAGGAAACATCATGAACTCTTCAAAGCCCTCAATACACTTTTGTAGTAAAAATTCTATTTTCAAAGAGGACTTTGCTCATAACCAGTCACACAACCAAAAAGATACTAGTAACGATAACTCATTAATCACACTCTGTTCACCTTGGATAATTAATTCGACTTCTTTTCTGCTTATTCCAGCCTGGTTAATCCCATCACACACGTAAATTCCAGAATCTTCCATTGTTGTAGAAATTAAGGTAAGAGTTGCATTCTCAGAAAGAGGCTGAAGAGCCCCATTATTTAGCTTCCTGCTCCACAGGATTTTCGGAGCTGGAAGGCCATCGCTGGAGCATGTCATGGTCACAAAACTGCCTACCTCCAGGATGGAGGATGGGTTGACCAAGACAGTTATATCTCTGGGGGCAACTGAAAAGGTAGAGACACTTGTTAGCTTGACTTCTTGTACCCTGCGTTCCAAAGAGTTTTAATAATGTTGCAAAACTGGGGTATGGATTCAGTGGATTCAGATGGTTTATAAACCTTGATAACTTTCCCAAAGGAAGTTTCTGTCCTGATTTACTTTAGCAGGTACAGAATGAAAGAGTAGAATATGGACACATCATGGATGTTTTCTAATGGGAGTAAGTTCCATAGAAACTCTCTTGCTACCAAAGAATGGATGGTCAATGATAGTGTGCATTGCTGTTTCTAGTAGATTAAACATGACCATGAATTATTTGAATCTCCTCCTGTGAAAAGATGTGGCCTCTTTTTCTACCCCTTGATTCTGAGTTGGCCTTGTGACTCACTTTGACCAATGTAACGTGGAAGCAGGAACACTGCAGGACTCCCAAACCCAGGCCTGTAAGAGGCTACTTTTGTTTTTAACAAACAAAAGCTGTGTTCTTGAAACACAGCTCTGTGAGTAAACTTAGGCTACCTTCCTTGAGGATGATGAAAAGAGGCCACTACATCCCAGATAAGGCCCCAGACTTGTAAGTGAGGCGATCTGAGACCAATCAACCTTGCTGACCTTACTGAAAATGCTTAAGGGAGCTCAGCTGGTACCATATTGAGCAGACTGCCCAGCTGGCCCGGTCCAAATTGCCAACCCATAGGATCATGAGCAAATAAATGGTTATTATTTCAAGTTTTGGTAGGGGGTGGTTTCTTATAATCATCATTCTTTTGAAATTTCTTTTCAGCTATGTTTTTTTTCCACAGAGGTTTTAACTATTAACCTTATGTTAACTATTGCCTGGCAAACATGGTAAAGAAATCCATATTAAATTGTGGATACATCACATATGTGCTTACCATTGACATAAAGTGTCTGTGTACTCTGCCTTTGTTTGGGTTCAAATTCCATTTCATCAATATGTAACTTAGCCCGACAAACAAGAACTTTTCCAGTATCTTCAGTGGTGGGGATGAAGGTCATTTCCAAACTTTTGGTCTCTAGGGATTTCCCATCTTCTTCCCCTGAAAAGTTTTTATTTTCCAGAATAGTCTCCCCCTTAAGCAATTCAATCTCCAGCCGGTCAAAAGGGTACACATTAGGAACCTTGCAGCTTACAGTGACGGGGTTTCCATTCACTAGCGGACCACTCATCTCAATTTCTGGATCTCTAGGGAATGCTACAAATATCAAACAAAAATGATGTTTAAAGTGACATTCAAGGAAAAATTGAATTAAGCTCTATTAAATGTAAAGATCTCAAAATGACAGCTTTAACTCACCTGGAATAGAGTGATCATTAATATATAAATAATGACATTAATATTAATAGTTAATATTTATGATATTAAATATAAATAATGTTGGAAACAAAAAATACTTAATACATCATCATCCAGTAATAAATATTTTTTATTTCTTATTTTTCTCTTGGTAGCAATGCAATCACATTGAGTGCCATGGCTTGATCTTTTCTAAGGACACGTCAGCTTCCACCATCTTGTTTAGGAACAATACATTTTAAATGTTTCAAATATTTGCTATGATGTATTGAATACCGCATATGAACTAGTGTCTTAACATCCTTTATCTCAGTCTTCAAAGCAGCCAGATGAAATGAGTATTATTTAATTTATTTCATAGCTTGGAAAACTGAAATGTTACAGAGGTTAAGAGATTTTTGGTACACATCATACCTAGTAAGTCACTGAGCTGAGCTCGGAATTGTGTTTCTCTGACCTCAGAGCCCAGGCTTGGTTTCACAGAGCTACACAGCCAGTCTATATCAAATAAGACCCACAGGGCAGTTCTCAATTGAGACAGTTAAAATTCTAATGACCAAATTCATGCAGCAGGTTTTAAATATTTCTCAGATAATACCTGCAATTATGAAAAGAACTGGCTTAACTGTGTTATTTAGAATCTAACCTGAGAGATTTATATTCCCTAATAATAACATTTATAATATATCCTATGCAAATCAATAAAAATGAGATTAAAATAGTTATCAAGGACAATTGTAATGCCAAAAAAAATTTTCCTTAAGCAAAATGTTGTTAAAGTGATACATTCTCAAATATTTCCATATTGCAATAAGACTTCACTGCTGGTTCTCATTTCTGTTGGGAATGTGCCTACATCAGCAGATCATGGATTCTGGGTAATATGATAATGCAAATAAAATTTAGCCCTCTTTTGAGAGATTCAAATCCCTTTATAGACATACTCTAACTCATTCTGAACAAAATCCTGAAGGGTAACACAAGTTTGGGCAAGGATTCTGGTGGAAAATCTCTATAATATGTTCTCCGGAGTTCCGCTGAATAAAACAAGGCAAAGTAACCCTCTCAAAGACCTAACTTTGTGGTCACTCTGCATATTTTGTCCCTCACTCATTATAGACTGAGGAACTCCAGCAATGTCAAACTACAGAGGTTTGAGGTTGTAAACAATGTTTGTTAAGGTGACAAGAAGAGCAAGCGGAAGTGCAGTGCATGCACGCAGCGTAAATCGCACTAAGATCCAGTGCTGCCTCCTGATTCTGCTCTTCGCCTGAGCTACTGCCACTGGCCTTCCCCATCTCCAGGCGAACTCCTTATCATGATTCTTGGCTTTCTTCTGCCTAATTTTCTTCCCATCCTATAGATCGGTTTTCCAAATGTGCCATTAAAACAGTGGGTTCAGGCCTCACCTCCAATTTGGATAGTTGAGCAGCCGTCACCCTCACCCAGTCATCCGTATTCACCCCCTCCATCCACCCGATATACACATGGAAGGGCTGAAGAGCAGGGAGCATGGACTGTGTTCAAGGGCATGACGAGAGGGTATTGATGAGACCCAAACTTGTCGATACATCCACCAGATTGTGGATGCTGTATACACATGTAATGTGTACTTAAGATTTAGGCCAGTTATGCTGCATCAAACCATTCTGGTTCAGAGATTTAGGAACCGTTCACAATGCTAAATTGCCTTCTTAAATATAGGGAGCTCATTGCAAGTCACAGACTCATATTCTTTTCCTTCCAACGGGATTGAAAATAAATAAACGAAAAAACAAACAGGAAACGATTCTGAAAACCACTTACAGTAGAGCTTCACCTGGATCCCCTTTTTCTGTTTCTTATGTCCACAGGTCACTGTGCACAGGTAAGAGCGTTCGTTTGCAAAACTCACACGGCTCAGGGTCAGCGTGGACTTGGTGCCCTCATTCGTCACATTCTCACTCAGAGGGCTGTCTATCTGGGTTTCCCAAGAGAAAGACGGGAACTCACAGTCTGTGACACCACATGTCAACACAACTGAGTCCCCAATCTGAGCAGCAACCCAGGGACCAGGGGAGATCTCAACAGTAAATGGTTTCTCTGGGGGGGAAGAAAAGGACAAGATGAAAAGAGGATAAGATTCTTTCCTCCTTTTGTCACAATCCATTGTATGATCTTTATTTTTCCTGATCTCCTTTCAGGTACTTGTGCCAAGAAATGACTCCTCTCCACTTTGGGACCATCAGGAATGAGACCACATCTTTTAAGAATGAATCTATGACAGTCTGTTGATTCATACACTTAACAGAATGAATGCAGATAAAAATTTGTCACGACAGGTTGACATCTTTTCATAGCAATAATCCAGTCTCTGCTCATATGTAGTTTACCAAATTACTGTAATAGTGGACAATAGCTCAAATAATTTAAATGGCTTTTGTATGTCAAGCATTATGTAAGCCACTTTCTCTTTCTCCTTCTGCTTCTACACTTTCTCTTCTTTATCCCCCTTCTTTTTCTTTATGAGGAAATTTAGGCTCAGAAATGCCAAATAACCATACCCAGCTAGTAAGAGGCAAAATTAGGACTTGATGCCAGGTGGGTCTGATTCAAGATCCTGGCTTTTCAGCTGTGAGAACAACTCAGTCAAGTTACCCTCATGTGGAGATAAAATAAGATGTAAAAGAGGTATTGGAGAAAGCCACACAAATGTCTTTTAATTAAAAGCAGTACCCAATACCCACAATGGATCAGCAGTTAGAGCTTCTGTTCCAATAGTACAAAGTTGTACCACTGAAAGTCACATGGAATCACATTGAAAGCAAAGTCAAAATCTAAGCATTAAAGTGATACATAAGTCACCTCCAAAGTTTTGCTTGATGCAATATAAAATACTTTACAATTAATTCAGGGACTGAAAGCTCATACATGAGAGCAAACTCCTAAGTCTCAAGTATCTAGAAAGTCCCTTTGGCCATCAGTGTCCTCCCTGATAGGCACACAGACTTCTTTTGGATGACTGCTGTTTAGAGAGAAAGGGAATTCTAAATCTTGTCTTTCTTCCCCTGAAGAAACTGGGAGTGGTTGGGCAACTCTGAAAGTGACAGATGAAACACTACAGAAAATCACTAAAATCTTTCTTGTAAATAGCAGACTAGAGATAGAAGAAATCTCAGATCATAAATAATCCAAATCAACTACATCTTGCATGGTTCTCATCTGTGCCAGAAGCTATTTTTCTCAATTTGGTTTATCTAATTGTGATATCTTAGTATTTTCCAAAGACAGATCTCCTCAACAAACTGATATGCTATTAGATTTTGAAAGAGACGTCATTTGGAATACTAACCAGAGTTCTGAATTCCTTATATGCTAGTATAAGAATGAGGAAGTTTAAACACAGATGCACTTTCTGCCTGTGAACACTTCTCAGATCATTCTTTAGAATGGCTACATATATTACCATGAGAACTTGTAGCTCTGGGGGAGTAATTCTTTTAAGTAGCTGAAAGGTCCTTTAAAAGTTCTATTCTACCTTCAGTACTTAAGATCATTGGTATCCCATGTGACGCAAAGTGCAAAATCACTCTCCCCAACCCCAGAACACATTTCCTCTGAGCATTGAATTGTGATGCATCTTATTATGGGGTGGAACTAACCCAGGCTGGATAACAAGCTTTGCACACTTGTATTAGTGTGATATTTTTCCCTATCACTTGAGAATGCTAATCGAACATCCAACTGAGGTAATTAATTGATGGTGAGTTTGAATTGTTTTAATCACCCAAGTTTAAACTCTATGTTTCCACATTTTAAAAATTTTTGTTGTCCATGTTTACAATTTATTCATTCATTCAACAAACATTTACTGGAACACTTATTATGTGTCAAGGACTGTGCTAGGCACCCAAACAGGAAAACGCGCGCACACACACACACACACATACACACAGAGTTCGTGCGTTAACTAAGCTTAAGGCTTAATAGAAAGACATGTTTAAATAGTTACACAATTCTCGGATTCTTGGACAAGTGTCCTTAATTAATAGGTGTTGAACAGAGTAGAAGTCCATATAGTCGTGTTGAGTGTACACAAAGAGAGGATCGAGCAGCTCGGCCTGACTCAATGTGGAATTGGGAGGTTGACAGGAGCTTTGTCTTGAAGGATGGCTGAGACTTTGCCAAGTGAAGGAAGGAGAAAGACCATTCCAGGCAAAAAGAACAGCATAAACAGAGGCATCGAGTCACCAGCAAAGCTGCAAAGGTAGTTTCTGACCAGACTCTGAAGAGTTATATGTAACTACTTTAATAAATATATGGATTCATATAAAATGAACATCTTTTGTGTCTTGTGTTTAAAGCAATTAACTCTAGTAGCAGTGCATAGGACTGGTTATCCTGGGGAAAAAATGATAGCAGGGCGACCATTTAAAGACAATTAGCTATAAAACAAATGCAATACTACTCAGCCTTAAAAAAGGAAATTCTGTCATTTGTGCCAACATGGTTGAACCCAGAGGACATTATGCTAAGTGAAATAAACCAGGCACAGAAAGACAAACACCACAGGACCTCACTTTTATGTGGAATCTAAAAAAGTCAAACTCATAGAAGTAGAGAGTAGAATAGTAGTTACCAGAGGCTGGGGGACAGGGAGTAAGGTAATAAGATGTTGATCAAAAGGTACATAGTTTCAGTTTCACAGGAGACAATAAATTTTTGAGACCTATTGCACAACATGGTGACTATAGTTAATAATAATGTATGTTTTAAAATAGCTAAAAGAGTAAATTTTAAATGTCTCACCACAAAAAATGATGTGAGGTGATGAATATGTTAACTGACTTGATTTAATCACTCCACATTGCATACATATAACAAACATCACATTGTACCCTATAATTGTATGCAATCATGGTTTGCTAATTTAAAAAATATTAATTTTTAAAAAATAAATCATAAAGACAATTAGCTATAATTGAAAAGGCATGGGGTTTTAGATTAAAACAAGCCTTATTAAAATAACAGAAAATGCAACTAAAGAGCTGTTCGATTCTAGGCAAATTATGAACTATGCTGAGCCTGAGGATTTATTCACCTCATAGTGTGGTAAAGATTAATAAGATAATATATACAAAGTAGAATATAGATTTCCTGGCAAATATTAGGTGTACAGTCCATAGGTGGTACTGTCATTAATTTCTATGAAATTCCATTCTCTCATCTGTAAAATGGCTATAAAATATTTACTCTTTAGTTAACTCTTAAAGATTACAGATAGCATATAGAAAGTGCCAGAAACATAGCTGCTGTTCAATGAATACTGTTACTTAAGAACACCTTGCAAGAGTCCAAGTGAGAGATGATAAACTGAGGCAATGGCAAGAGGGTTGAAGAATAGGTCATATTTTAGGGATCATTTTGAGGTAGAACTGACAGGATTTGGTGACATGGAGTGAGTACATGAATTTGGGAGTAATCAGCATAGAGTAGTCCCATTCTTGGGAGTCTAGAGTGAGAAAAGATGAGGACCACATATTATAACCTGAAAATATCAATACACAAGAGGCAGGAGGAAGAGAGAAAGGCAGGGATAATGCAGTGAAGAAGTGATTTGAGATGGAAAAGAATTAGAAAAGCAGAGCCATGGAAACTCAGGGGGGAAAGACTTCCAGGAAGTATGAGTAGGATAAATACATATTTGTGCTACAGTACATGGCAATCAGATGGGTCATCAGTGAAACTTACAGAAGCGATTTCAGCATTGAAACTGTCACTATTGCTCCAATCCCAATGACAACACCTTTATCCTTCCTTGACATATTCTACTCACCTTGAACAACTAATTCCACCTCACTTCTGTGTTTCCCAATCAGATTAACTCCTTCGCACACGTAAATTCCAGAATATTCCATTCTCATAGCAATTAAGGTGAGAGTTGCATTCTCAGAAAGGGGCTGTAGATTTCCATTGTCTAATTTCTTGCTCCAGAAAATCTGTG
Organism: Indri indri; assembly: GCA_004363605.1. Taxonomy (NCBI): domain Eukaryota; kingdom Metazoa; phylum Chordata; class Mammalia; order Primates; family Indriidae; genus Indri; species Indri indri. Next base: position 107,516 of record RJWJ010001662.1, read on the forward strand.
GAGTTGGTAGTCCCTCACTGGAACATGTCATTGTCACAGAGCCACCTTCTTGCAGCCTTGTGGAGGGATTCGCAGAGATAACTGTATTTTGGGGTGAGACTGAAAAGGAAGGATGTAATATTAGCAGTTGCTAAGCATTATCCCAATCCAACAGGGGTAATATATTTCTCTCACAGACTGTATGTATGTGCTTCCACAAATTTGATGAACTTACTCTGCCAAATTGCTATAAGGAACTGCTGAGTCATTAAAAATAAGCAATATAGTTTCTGACTAACCTGACTGAATTACTTTTTTTGATGTTTTGTGTTTTCAGATTGTCACAGATGTTCGTAAATTGAAAAGGATCATGTGGCTCCAACTCCCATCTAAGCGTCCTTGGCACATGCTCATCCAAGACAGCTTCAACATTTAATGAGAGAGTCAACCCATTGCCTTAGAAAGCAGTCAGTTTGATTTTTGGACAGCTCCAATTATTAGAATATTTTCCCCTATTGAGCTGAAATCTCCCTCTCTATAACTAACTTAAACATATTGCTCATACATAGCTCAGCCCTCTACTGTTACGGAATAAATGAAATCACTTTTTCACACAACTGTCTTTCAAACACTTAATTAAAGCTCTCTTTTCCAGGTTTTATATTCTCTAGGAAAAATATTATCTTTCTGGACTATTCTTCTCAAAATATTAAAACTTATCCATCTCATTCTCTTTTGACTAAACATACTACAGTTGACGATATTTCTAAATGTGGTACCCAGAGCAGAACACGGCATTTTAGTCTAGAACAGAGCAGAGTGAGTCCACCCTTACAAAATTCTGGGACTTCAAAATTGCCACAAATCTCCCGGCAGTCTCAGGGACACAGGAGGTAATCAAACCCCCTCGCCTTTCCCCCATCTGGCGCATACGTGTACGTGTGAGCACATCATATACACACGCACACATAAACACACAGAGAATAACTGCTCACCTTTTTGAGTTTCTATACCTGTGCAACTAATATTTCAAGGCTTATTATCACGCACACATAAACACACAGAGAATAACTGCTCACCTTTTTGAGTTTCTATACCTGTGCAACTAATATTTCAAGGCTTATTATGAGAGTTTACAAAACAAGATTAAAAACATTTTATAATTTGACCTATTTCCTACTACCCACTCAGATGGTATTGTTATTCCCCTTTGATAGACGGGGAAATAGAGAAATTAAGTTACCCGAGCTCACATGGTTAATGGAGCCAGAATTAAGTTCAAGTCTTCTCAAATACAGTATTCTTTTCATTGAATTATGCTATTGGCAAATATTGTGTTTTCAATGAATAAAAATGGAATAAATACTATAAACAAATTTCTTGTTGGCTTAGTTGCTAAGTTTATTGCTATATTATATTGCTATATCCAAGACTGAATTCCCATAAAAACCAGACCACATCACACAAGTACTTACTGTAGACTTGCAGTTCTTTTGTAGTCTTCCTTTCTTGGGGCACAGAATCAATTTCATCAATGTGTAATCTAGCTCGGCAAACAAGAGCTTTTCCAGTATCCTCGATGATAGGAGTAAAGGTTACTTCCACACTCCTGGTTTCCAGGGACTTCCTTTCCACATCCTCTACAAAGGCCTGACTCTTCATGTGATGGTCTCCCTTCCATAAATCTATCTCCAGCCTGTCAAACGGGTATACATCAGGGACCAAACACTTGACTGTGACCGGCTTTCCAGCCTCCAGAGGGCCACTGAAATGAATCTCCGGATCCTTAGGAAAAGCTGCAAAGACCAAGTAAATACATAGTGGACTTTTTGGTCACTTTTTCCTCATAGAATAAGGTCTCTTACTGTTTTAATGCAATGCAAATCAAGTCTAACGTTTTGTTAATATAGTCTCAATACAGCAGAATTATTTAAATAGCCTTCCATGATTTTGAGTGGGTTCAAGGAGCAAGAATCAGAACAATCATATTTTAGAGGATTCTTTGGTTCTGATCCTCTGTGTATTAAGGGTTGCATGTTATTGGAGTAAAAGAGGGAAGAAAAAAACTAATGTTTATTGAAACCTACATGTGCGTGTCACTATGCTATATACTTAACATAAATGATTTTATTTTATCTACACAATAACCCTAAGAGATAAAGACCACATTTCACAGATAAGAAAACTTGGACTGGGCATGTGTGTGTAACTTGTGTGAGGTGACACAGGTAGGAAGGTAAAGATGGGACTTAAACTCGGGATTTCTATTACACTGTGTTACTACTGCAGATTTAGACTATCTCACATTCTCTTAGGACAGCTGTATTTCCATTCTACAGATAATGACTGTAAAGCTCAGAATGTCATTGCAAAGAACAATTATTGAACAAGATGTGCTTAGAAATGAAAAGAGAAACTTTAAATAACTGGCTTCTGAAAATAATGCCTCTGACTACTCCTGTGCAGACTTTACATTCTGGAAGGCAGATTTGTTTCCTGAAATGCCTAACTTAATGTCCCACCACGTACTCCACTGAAACTTCTAGTGCTAGGAAACACACGATTCCAGTCGGCCATTACCTCCTTTGCAAGGGTTACCTATTTCCTCACACACTGCCATGATGGCAACACGTTGGTGGCTTCAAGACTGTATAGTAAAAAGAATATAAAGGTCTCAACTCTAAAGAACATTACAATCAAATGTGAAATGGAGACAGACTGTTAAACATAATGAGAAACAGACACTCTCAGAGAAAAACCCCAGGCAAGATAATTAAAGCCAGAAGGGTCTTCATTTCTCTTTTTTAAGTCTTCAACTATTTGGTGCTTATGGGCAGAGGTGAAGGACCTGGAAATGCTTTGCTATGTGAAAAAACATAGCATTTAAAGATTTTTCCATCAGTAATTTCTGTCCTTCATAGTCTGTAAGAAATGTGCTTATTCTACACAGTTTGATGTCAGATAATATAAGAACTTGCTACTTTTTCCTGTATTTACATAAGGGGACCTTTCAAGGAGCTCAGGAGGCTGCACAGACATAAACTATGCATGTACAACCAGCATAATTGAAAGCAGCCAGCTAAGCACAGTTTTTTGGGAAGCTTTAGCAACACATAGGGCTTGTTGAAAAATCAGTTAAGGTTACTGGGCAAAGTTAGACTCCAGTATAGTAGAAAGGAATGAGCATGTTTATAATCAAATGAGGTCTTCATGAAGAAATGACCATAAAGGAGTCTAGTTTGTTAGAAAGAGACGCCATCAATAACCAAAGGCAAATGATTTGTTAGGTTAGTTTTTTACCTCTCTTGCTAACTTCATTTGCTGAATTGAGAATAGAATGGGATGCGTTTTGGTAGCTGGTAAACTGGGAGTATTCATTCACTTTCATGAGACAAAACTAGTTTATTATACAAATATCTTTGACGTTGAGCATCATGGCTTTGAGGCACCGAAAAAACACAAAGTTCCTAAATTTATTGACACCACAATCAAACAAGTGAAATGCTTATAGATTTTTTTTCTAATGCTTAAGGAGAAAACTTTTATACTGAAGCCTATTACTAATTATGGACCTTCTATTTAATCTTTAAACTGATCTTAAGCACCAAATTACATGAGAATAAATGAATAGAAAATCCCTGGAGGATGGAATTCATAAATCATTTAGACACATGAGCAAGTAAACATGTAGGAATATGATCAAATGAAAAATTTTTTAAAAATTAAATAAAAAGAACCTTAAAGGTTTTCATTTCACAGCTAAGGAAACTGAAGCCCAGAGAGGGCAAATCTTATGCACAGTCATCATGTTTGTGGCAGAGGCAGAAACAGAAGCCAAGATTTGGATTCCTGATCTAGTGTTAGCATCAGCTACCTCTAGCTCTCTTGATGCCATTCATTCTCTAGCCAAGAATCTGCGCACGAATATCCTTTCAAAAACTTTTTCTTAAATATCCTCTTTTAAAAACCTAATGCAAAGAAAAATTGAGAGAAAACCAAACATTCTCCAAAGCACTCACAGTAGATCTCTACCCGGATTCCTTTTTCCAGTTTCTCAGATCCGCAAAATGCCATGCACAGGTAAGAGAGTTCGTTCTCGAAACTAACAGGATTCATGGTCAGCGTGGAGTTGGTCCCCTCACTCCTCACACTCGCATACAGCGGACTGTCCATCTGGGTTCTCCACATGAAAGACGGGGACTCACAGCCTGTGGTGCTGCAAGTCAATGACACCGAGTCACCAATCTGAGCAAGAGATCTGGATTCAGGAGTGGTCTCCATTTTAAAAGCTTGAGCTGCAAAAGCAAAGGGGAAAAAAGCAAATTTGCCACTGGTTTCTCTAGTATTCTACCCCCTCTTCTTTGTTCTGGTATAATGTCCAAAGTATGATCAGACCGATCTCTTTCCTAAATTGCTTCAAACTAACTGCAAAGCAGACAGAAAGCACTAAAGTCACTACCTAAGAAGGCATTGAAATTATCTTCACTCAGGAGAATTCTCAATTCTGACTCGATGCCCATTTATCAAAGTTGTTTTGTTATTTGCTAAGTTTGACCTCATTATCAAGTACAGGAAACTAAAGAGATAGACCTACCAGAGACAGTATCCAAATTGCTCATTTGACTTTGGGAAAAAAGCGATAAAAAAAAACATCGATTTGCAGCTCTAACTATGATAGTATAATGGCATGTAGCAAAACTCAATAGCACATTAAAAGTTGAGTTAAATTAACTTTTTCCACTGTTTAAAATCCTAGCGCTCTCTTCACTAACATAGGAAAACTGACTGAAGACAAAACCACGGCTAAAATGGAATGCTAGCATTTGAAACAGATCAAGGAGAAGAACTTACAAGCTGCAAGCACTATCCAAAGCATATATGAGGCTCCAAAGATCACGACCACCTTCCCAGGCATTTTAAGTTGCTGCTGTGATGAGAAAATAATGGTTCCAAAACCCTTATTTCTACTCCACCTGAAAGAGCCTGGGAAGAGTCTTCAGCCTCTAAAGCCAGTGAGGCTCGGTGAGGAGTGAAATAGAAAGTCTGCTTCTTATAAAGGGTCTTGCTGCAGAGGCGGAGGGAAATCCCTTCAAGGGGAAACCCGGGGCAGAGCCAGGGAAAAAAGTTTAACTGACACCCAGCCAAGTCCCAGTATTAACCCCTTCAGTTGCTTTCAGTCTAAAACTACTTTCTCTGTCCCGGAAAAATAAGACAATTCCAAGACTATAAAAGATCAGGCTTTTCCTGATCTTCAAATCCAAAAGGATATCTTTACTAGAAAAACACAAGACCACGCTCGCTACAGAATGAAGCTTTCTGAATCTAATGGAGGCAGGGGAGGGAGAAACAGTAAATTATACTTTAGTTTTTGAACTGGAAAAATAACCACTATGTCATGTAAACTTATTTTCTCTATTAAGAAAATACATTTGCAATTCTAAAATAGAGATTAGATTTTATAAGAAAAAGAAAAAGGTCCTTTCTTTTGATGAGTCATTTTTTAAAAGGGAAACAGCATAATTTCTTAATTTTATATTTTTATTCATAAAAACAGTTCTTATGACAACAAATGTCAGCTTTCTGAAATTATTTTTTTGAGTGGAAAGTAAAAGAATGTATTAATAATTAAATATTGCTGCCAAAACAAGGGATCTAGTTTTTCCTCTTTTGTTTCAGAGAAGCTACCACCTCTTTGGTCAAATTGCTAGATGATTGAAATCTTTCGCAGACTTCAATGCAACTGTGTGGAATCCATCTAAAGTGGCAAATCTCTTGGGCTGTGGGATTTAGACACAAGTCCAGTTAAAACGTGAAAAATAATTTGTTATTGTTATAGGGGAGGGGATGATAACCAACTTTATGTTTTCATTCCCCGCAGTGAAATGGCTTTTTTAAAAGCTCAATTAACTGGGTGGTTTAAGCTTGCACACATATAGCCTAAGTCCTTGCAAAAATGCTTACCCATCAAAAAGAAACCGGAATAGCCACTTCCTTACGCATGTGCAGGTCTACCTCCCCCATCAGATCATCAGTTCCTCTCACGGCCAGGACCAGTTCTTGTTCATCATCGTATCTACTTCTACAATATCTCATGCATGGTTTTGCACTTAGTGGATACAAAAAAAGTGTAACAATAAATATTGTAAATTTGGAAAAGACACTTCTAAAAAATAGCAATAATATGTAAATACTGAATGAGAAAAATGTTAAATTTTACAAGAAAATTCCAAATCTCACAGACTCACAGGAATGTGTACAATAAACACCACTGCACTATGTGATACAAGGCCAACCATAACTGAGGTTTGGAATCTGCAACTGTCCCTACTTGGCAAGAGAAGCTTCTGGACCTCCTCTTGGTTACTGATATGGCTTGCACTAAAGGACAAGAAGAGAAAAAGAAGTGGGAGAAGCTGTTCTAGGGCTGTGGTGATATACGTGACTTTGCCTATCAAATATCCAGGGATCAGAAAAGTGGATTCGGGCAATATTAGTTGGTAAACAAGTAACATAGAGGTCATTTACAATGTTCACATCATGGAAGAAAACATCAGCTCCATGTAAGTTCACCACCTAACTTCAGAATAGATCAAAAGGGCATTATGGAGTTGTAATACATTTCCCTGAGGCTCAAAGACAAATGACAAAGGATCCAAAATGGGATCACTATGACCAAATCATGATAGATTACTCCAGTTCTGAGTCTGGATATGATTTCAAGCTTGGAACATTGGAGAAATGCCTACTCTATTGATTTGAGTCATAGTGGTCTTGGCAAATATTTGATCAAGTCCTTCATTATATCTTTGTGTTGGATGACATCTGAGGTCCTACCTGGTCCTCCCAGGTATGTTGATTGAACCCTTCTCTGTGGCCTCACTATGACTAGTGCATACTAATGAAACACCTGTCATGCTGCATTCACTTGTTAATATGTCTATCTTTCCTAATTTGCAAATTCATATGGCTTCATTTTTCCATCTCAGCATTTAGCCCAGAATAAGGCATTTATTAAAATTTCTGGAATGAATGAGTGACTACAGTTGCAAGTGTAAGATTAACAGATTGAAACTAACCTGACAGAGTAGAGATTACTGGGTTTGGTCTTTGGATTTCTTCAGTTTAACGTTTTTACCAGGAACATGAAGCACTTGATTGCCTAATTTATTCACAATGCAAGACTGGGAAAGATAGTTAAACTTAGAGATGACAGAATCAAGATAACGAAGATAAAGGCTATAACAGTGGTCCCCAAAATGGAGTAAAATTTAATAGGAATGCACTGAAGTCCAGCATTTAAACGTAAAATCTTGAGTATAGTTCGGGAGGCGGAGATTTGACTTGGTCATAATCCATAGGAAGATGCTGTGGTGGTTTTAGTTAACCACAAAATGAACATAGGCCACCATTGCCATGAGAAACCAAAATAGCTGTGATAAGCTCCAGTTTCACTCATAGTGATTCAACCTTCTAATCACCTGAGGCCATGGTCTCTGAGCACTACACACCCACCAGACCATATTGGGAGCAAGGTGTCTGATTCACAATGACATTTCTTAAAAGAGAGACTGACAAAATAGAGGGTGTCCAGAAAAAAGTGATGAGGATGGTAGATGACTCAAAATCCCTACCAAGTAGGAGCTTTTGAAGGAGCAGGAATATGTGTGTCCTGTTCACCATTAGAGCTTCAGCACTTGACATAGTGACCAGCAAATAGTAGGGGCTTGGTAAATCACTATTGAATGAATAAATAATAACAATTTGAAAGAAGATTTGACTTAGAGCCCAACAGTCCTGAGTTCAAGTCCAGCTACTTCACCAAGGAATTGTGAAACCTTACACAGGTATAGGTAGCCTCTCTGAGCAGGTTTACAAAGGCTCAGATAGGAATAAAGCACCATTTCAAATGATTTTCATGATTTTATGACTATCAAATCAAAACTGATCATATGAAATATCTTCAAATAAATATAGTGAAGTGCTATATAAATGGTATATAATAATAATTAGATACAACCATATTAAGTTCATTGTAAAGAACTTTCCAGTTACTAAATTTTTTTGAACAATGCGATGGCCCACCTTGTGAATTTGCCAGCCAGAAGTCACTGCAAATATTCAAGCAAAGGTTGGATGACATCTCTGAACAATGTGCTAGAGGTCAAGTTTTCCCTTCTGTGAGATATCCACCTGGATGGCCATTAAGGTGCCCTCCAATGCTAAGATTCTGTTATCATAGTCAGTGCTATCCACTCCTTCTAGCCTAACTTCACCAGTCGTCTCCTTGTCCACATTAGTATTAGAAGCATCCTCTGACACTGCTGTAGCTGAACTCTGAGACTCTGCAGGTACGCTTTTTCAGCCTGTTTGATAACTACTAAATTCATAGCAACTCCAACGCTTTCACAGCTTCCAAGTAATTTATTGCGGGCCTCCCTGGAGCAGAGGTTCCTAACCGTTTTTCTTGAGTGGCCTAACACATCTGAGGAAAATGACATTCCCAGCAGTTATTATGAATCATCATGGCAGCAATTCTCACCCAGATGAAAGGAGGAGTAACTCCTTTTTTGAAGGGCATATCAGAATGTGGTAGGGAAAGTGAAAAACCATTTTGGTAGAATCTACAATGTCAATTCCTCCTCCATTTGAGAATTACTACTCTAGATAGATGCCAAGGATCTAAGTTTATGACTCCATTTGCCTTTAGGTAACAGAAATCTTTCACAGTGGCCTAATTAAATAGAAATCTATGGGTATGCAGTTCGAGGTTGGATCAACTACCTGACAAAAACATCGAGGAGCAAGACCGATTCTAGTTCTGGTTTTATCATCCTTACCATATGACTAACCCACATGATCTAAGATGGCTGTTTTGTCACCAAACATTACATCTGTGTTTCAGGCAGAAAAGCAAGGAAAAAGTGAGAGGCAAGAAATCAAAGCCAATGAAGTCTGTCCTCTTTTAAAGAGCTCTCCAAGAAGTTTCAGGCAATGACTTCCACTTATATCTCATTGGAAAAGTGAGGAATGGAATATTTTAGCTGAATACATCATTGCCCCCAAATAAATCAAGATTGTGTTCATAATAAAAAGAGGAGAATGGATGTAAGTAGGCAGGCAATTAGCAGCATCTGTCACAATTTCCTAATTCAGTTCAATCCATAGAAAGTTAATTGAGAAACTACTATATAGACACTGCTCTAGCACCAGGAATAAATAAATGAAGACATGGACACAGTTCATATCAGAATGAAGAAGATCTGTGTGGTATCAAAACAGAACTTTCACACAGTTCAACTTGTGACTCAGAAGAGGAGCCATTTATCCGCAATCAGGAAACAAAATGTATTTTAGCAAGCTGATCTAAGTTTGAGATTTTCTGGAAAGCAAACTACAGGAAGGATCATTGTCTGATAAGAAGACTACTTCATCATGAGTTTATTGTGACTTTCTGGAATCTTGGGAAAGATTCTGCTTATCATTAAAAGTAAAAACTATTATGTAATAAAATACACACAGGATGAGTGATTTATTGAATTTTAATATAGTACTAAATTATTACACAAAATAATAATAAGACTGCCAATATAAAAATTATTTCTCCTTTCTCTTTTGTAAATTTATTTAACAGAATTCAGAATTTAATCATTTATGCTCTGACTGTGCCATGTGTTTAAGTTTAGCATTTCAGGTGGACGAAGGTGCCTTTATGTATTCCAGGTCTCCTGTTTGGGACGACCTTCCATGGTCTTTGCTAATCCCCATTTCTGGTCTTCTTAAAAAGTATCTTGCCTTGAAATTGTTTACTACTTACTGTTTACAGCATGAGCTTTACTTTCTCAACATATTTCACATCTTTGGGTATAGAAGTCTTGCTCCTTTTTACATATTACCTGATCCGATGCTCTGTCTGCCCCAAGTACCTATTAAGTGATGAAATAAGTAAGTGTGTGCTTTTGGCAGCAATAATTCAGGACATTTCTTTCAGTTACTAGTAACATTTCACATTTGTGCAACTTTTTACCTAAAGAGTTGTCCAAAGTACCTTAAGATTATGGCCTGTGGGCCTCACGGCAATCCTATGAGAGAGCTGGTGGGGGTGGGGAGGGTTATCTTCACAGTGTCCATCAAGAAACAGAGGCTCAGAGAAGTTTGGTTGCTTGAGCAAGATCACAGAGACAGTGAATAGCAAGAATTAGGTCTTAATCCCAGCTATTCTCTCTCCCCGTTCTCTGTTTGGTGCACAACGCCAAGTTGCCTCAGTGCTTGTTGGAGGGATGCACCTTTCCTTCAGGCATTAATGCTGTCATGTAGAGCATCAGTCCCCAACCTATTTGACACCAGGGACTGGTTTCATGGAAGACAATTTTTCCACAGACAGGGGTGGGGGGTGGTTTTGGGGTGATTCAAGTACATTGCATCTATTATGCTCTTTACTTCTATCAGTATTACATTGTAATGTATAATGAAATAATTATACAACTCACCATAATGCAGAATTTGACAAGAGGTGGAACTCAGGTGGTTTGTGAGCGACAGGGAGTGGCTGTAAATACAGATGAAGCTTCTCTCACTTAAATGCTGCTCACCTCCTGCTGTGCAGGCCAGTGCCTAAAAGGCCATCAACTGGTACCAGTCCATGGCCCGGGGCTTTGGGACCACAGATGTAGATGACCCAGAAGCCCATGAGATCTAATTCAAATCTGACACTGCGAGTATGACAAGTGACCCAGGAGGCTGCACCCACTTCACCTCAACTTGATGACTATAAGCTTCTTAACACCACCTTCAGGGCCATATTTGAATTTTAATAGTGGGACGACTTATGCTGAGCTTTTAGAATCTGCTGTATGTGTCCAAGAAGAAAAGAAATGAGCAGACAATATGGGAACACCTTGTCCAAATTCACTCTAGAGGCCTCAGACTGTAACTCCAAAAAAGGAATTCCCTTTACCCCTTGTTGGAGCTTATGAGCCTGGTAAGGAAATTAATGGAGCCTCTGAACACCAAAACACACCTCCTGTCCATGTTCTTGTAGCTGCCTCCAGTTGGCCCAAATGGGATTTCCTTGGAAGACAGCCCCATGAGCCCCATCCCACCACACTTCCTGGCCCCATATGGATCTAACTCCATTACTCATTTGCAACACAAGCAACACCAGGAGATGAGGAGATGAAAATATTCAAGTCCTCTCCCATTCTAAAATGATTGCAAAACATCTGTTTACATTATTGAGAGGAGACTTGGAGAGGACATTTCATGAGCTTTCAGATAGGGACAAGTAAATACATGAGAAAAAGAAAGGAACAAATACCACGAGAGAAAATTACTCTATACAAATGTATTATATTTATTTATAAATGGCTCATGTATATAATTTGGGAATGATCTCATAATGCACAATGATCAGAGTTTGGTATATAAACAAGTAAAAAAAAAAAATTCTGCCATTTGACTAAAGCATAGACATTTTTTCCCCAAAGCATAACATCTTTGGAAATATCCCTTTAAAATGTGAGGACTTTTTATTTATATGCTGAATTAAAGTTCCAATTTTCATAAGCAACACATAAGATTTCCTTTGGGAACCCAGAGGCCTGTCAAGAACTGCAACTCAGCATTGTACTATTAAACTGCTTAAGACATTTCGACATTTGCGGGACACCATTAACAAAAAAGACATAGAATTTAAAAAAACCTGGGTTCTTATCTCTATTCTGTAAATAAAAGGATAATCTGAGGTAAGACTCTTCACTTCCAGGATTCAAATTTTCTTACCTGCAAAGCAGAAGGTGGCACATTAAATGATCTCTAAAGTCCTTTCCTTTCTTTAGTATGATTTCCAAGTTAATAATGAGTAGCTGAAGAACTATGGACAAATTGGCCAAATATCTATGGGGCCAGGCATTATGACTCCAAGCAAACTAACACAGGTCCTCTTGTAAGGCACATATTCTTTGTACGACCTTCATGGAAATTTTACCTCGTATCTTTAGGTCATTGTTATTGCTTTTTTAATGCTTAGACAAGCTTTCTGCTGTTGGCTGCAGGCTCTAGGCTCTTAAGTTTGCTTTGCATATTCCAATGTTTCTATCTGAGCCTCTGGACACTGACATGTCTGTTTCCCCTCTATGTTAAGATTGGTGACAGTACGTCCTATGTGCCAACCACTGTGCTAGGTGCTCAGGAATACAGTGGTGACAAAGCAAACAACATCCCTGTTTTCATGGAATTTACATTCTAGTGGAACTGAACAAAGAAATGCAAAGAACAAATAAACTATCTGAGGGAAAGTAAGTTAGAAAGGAGAGAGAAGTAAGGCAAACACCAGGTGGAAGTACAAAACATTTGAACAAGAGGATGGTGAGTTTCTTTCAGAACCTTCTTCTCCCCAGTCTATTAAAAGAAAGGGGTTGGAGGAGGGCATCGTTAGTAGCCTGAAAGATAGAATATGGCTGGTTTGAAATAAATATCTTAAGAAGTCACACTCCTGAAAGACTCACTGGTTTTGCCCCAGTCAGGTTTAGTTATAAGAGTGCAGGTTCAGCACAATGTAATTTTGGATTAAGCAAAGTTGGGAGTTTGCCAGGAGAGGACAACGGAGGACAAGAGGCCACAGGAGTTGAGGGTGAGTCTGAAACATGGTGTATAGGGAAAATAAGACAGAGTCTGTTACGTTGGGGTTGTAGTATAGTAAATACATTGGAAAAAATGAAGAGGTGTTGGTCAGAAAATGAAATCTTGATATCATGATTCCAGAGTTAAGGATATTATGGGTGACGTCAAGTTTTTGAGAATGGACATGGGAGGGAATGACTAACATTGGGTTGAGGCAACAACTATTACACATGAAGAATGCAAGGAACTTGGAGGTCAGGTTCATGTGGGTATTCAAGCTACTAAGAATAAAAATTAGCATGGTGGAGAGGAACAGAATGAAGGTGCCAAAATAATCAGAGAATGAAGTAGGGTCACTAGAAGGTATTGAGATTAAAGGAGATAGGCTTTGAGCAGTATTGCAAAAGAGAAATGTTTGGGAAGTAGCAACAAGAAGAAGGAGGCTCTTTAATCTAATCTCCAGGTTCTGTGCCATATGGGATCACCATCTGATAAGGCTTCAGTGAAGTGTTATCAAGCCAAGCCAGGCTTCCATTAGAATGAAAAATGAAGGAAAGGCTTTCTGAAGGTAGATGACATCAGGGACAATATCATTTTGCAAATGGCTAATATTAAATTCTGGAGGACACAATGAAATTCATGGTAAACCCAGAATTGGCTCAGAGTATGGAATGTACAGAGACATATTAATAATGAGTCCAGAAGCTTGGACTTGTCAAGAGGGATGTAAGGAAAGATGGGATTATTCCTGATGGTGTGTTAGAGGAAGGTCTGGGAGCAGACCTAATGATCACCATCTTCTGGATCTAGCTTCATAGGCAATTCACAGTGCTAAGACGGGCAGTGGAGGGGTGGTCTTTTCAGGAGGTCGTTGAGCTTTGGAACAACAGCAGAACAGAGGAGGGTGGTCTTAACAGGAATAATAGGAATTCATAGGCTCCTCGTATATATTATAGCAGAATCATTCATGTTTCCTGAACCTGCTCCAAAGATATAGTTAGATAGACTTATTAGGGTTTAAACAAATACTCCTAATATAAATGCCATGCCCTGACAAGGAAAAATACCCCAATTAATCTTGCCATCCTATATGATTTCAACATTAAGTATTCAAGGACTAACTGAATTACAGAAAGGTATTATAAAGATATCTCGCATTAGTAATGTACTTTATAATTTTAAAAATTCTTTAAGATATTTTATTTTATGTGAGCCTCCTAACAATCCCAGGAAGTAGGTAGGGCAGGGTTTTTAAAAAATCTCCATTAGAAGGAGGAGGAAATTGAGGGTCAGAGAGGTTAATTGACCTACTCAAAGGTACACAGGTAATAGGAAAACTAGGACTAGAAATTAAGTTTCCTGGTTCTACGTTGTGTGTTCTTTCCACTGTAGCACACTGCCTTCTTTCAAAACAGTCTCCATTCAGCTCAACCCCAGACCTTTTTGGGTCTTCCTGTACCGGCGGTTGTCCAGGAAAGCCCTGAAGTTAACTTAGACATCACCCTTTCCTGGGATATTCTATCATCAGATGCAAACTATTTTTACCATTTTTTTCCTCTGAGTTTACAAAAACAAACTTTCTGTTTCCAAATCAGACTTAAAATTAATTGCCCTGTTAAGCACACATGTCTGCAAAAACAGTAATGCTGTGAAGTAAATCAAGTGTATTCAAAAATTCCCTGCTTTCTGTCTCTGTATATTTTTGTTGGCTCAGAATGTAAGCTGTGGAAATTCCAAGACTTCCATATAAAAAAATTATAAAAGCTTGTGATTTGCCACATTATGGCTAAAAGAAAACTCAAGGAGAATATCCTGTTTTTGAAGCCTTTGTGCCAGGATAAATAGGATAAATACTAAATGATTAAAATGCCCAAAAAGGAAATTGTGACACAAATATTGCATTGTCCTTATGGAGATTACAAATAATTTCTAAAAAGTCCCCAGGCAGGCTTTTAAGAATCCCAAAGGAAATGAATGAATAAATAAATAAATAAACAGGAAGAAATGCTGAATGTAAAAATGGAAGTAGACAATTTAACCCGAAAGATTTCCCCATTTGAAGGATTCGGGCACCTCCCAATCAGTGGGTTCTATTGTCTTCTCCACCCCAGGGCCGAGGCCATCTTTGCTTCAAATGACAATAATCTCCACAAGCCAGCAGGCGCCATGCAGCCTGGCATTTCCCATGCCCCTTGGGATTCTGCAGAAGAAATAATGGAGTCCAGCAATTTTGTCTTCTTCTCAGGGCTGTTTTTAAGTTTTATCAAAGCATGACTGCTGGCCAGGCGTGGTGGCTCACGCCTGTAATCCTAGCACCCTGGGAAGCTGAGGTGGGAGGATCGCTCGAGGTCAGGAGTTCAAGACCAGCCTGAGCAAGAGCGAGACCCCGTCTCTACTAATAACAGAAAGAAATTAGCTGGACAACTAAAAATACATAGAAAAAATTAGCTGGGCATGGTGGTGCATGCCCGTAGTCCCAGCTACTTAGGAGGCTGAGGCAGAAGGATCACTTGAGCCCAGGAGTTTGAGGTTGCTGTGAGCTAGGCTGATGCCATGGCACTCTAGCCCGGGCAACAGAGTGAGACTCTGTCTCAAAAAA